>LVTN01000563.1:76016-98955 GCA_001649415.1 Musa itinerans | reverse complement strand
TATATATATATATATATATAAGGTAAATTTTAGGAAAAAATTAGTTTTGAGATATTTTTATAGAAAATCCCTTCTAACATCATTTTACCTTTACCTTCCACCCTGCGTCATTGCTCTCATCTTCCTACAATACTTTTATCTTTATGTATCTCACTCTTACACATCTCACTCTTATGGCACAAGTGACAACTGATCCTATCGTCCTAACTTCTCTCTCATTTACTTCACCGAAGTTACCCTTATCCTATGAACTCTTGTTGAATCCACCATTATACATCTTGTCCTTGTTGTCCTTACCCACGATAAAAAAGATTAGTAATGAAAGCACGAGTGGAGGGGGTTATGATTATAGTGGGAGTAGCATGTCTAATGAGACATAAGGGAAGAGAGTTAGGACGATAGGATTGGTGACCACATATGACATAGGTGAGAACGATATTCAATGAGGAACACAAGGGTGGGTTCCATGATAACAATTGGTAGGTGAAGAAGACACTGTATAAATTTTTTAAACTTGGGACACTAATTATTATCTTTTCAAAAATTCGTATATATATATATATACATATATATATATATATACATATATATATATACATATATATATATATATATATATATATACACCACACAGTCATACTAAATTGTCCAGTTGAATCACATATCCATGTCATGAGTAAAAGCTGTCATCCAAATTCTTGTGGTTGGATTGCATAACCACAGTTATATTTATTTATAACATTATTAGTTCAAATTATGATGGTTTGATTTAGATACTCATTCGGATCTAACCGAAGTCATACCATATGTAGAGTGACATAATGTCAGTTCTTCAGGTTGAATTATGCAAAAAAAAATGCCTAGGTGGTGTTCTAGATAAAGTTGCTTTGATGTATTTAAAGTTTTGAAGATTTGACTAGCCATCAAGTCTTCTTGAGAATAAAATGCTCTGACAAAGTTTTTCTAAAGAACATACATGAGAGGTGTTTCTATAATGTAGTTTATGACTGTTGGTTGTATTGGATATTGTAGTTTAATGCTTATAATAGTTATATGTTTCCTTTGATATTACATATGATAATGTAGCATCAAACCAAAAGACACGATTGAGTTGGATCCGTATATTAATTTTCATAAGGCTGAATCAATTATTGTATCGTATGGAGGTTAATGACATTTTGATGTATTGGTGAACTCACGCGTTGTGGCCGAGGAGGATCATGGGATAGTCACGTTCCTGCACATAGGCCCTGGGTTTAGGGATTCTCGACTTGGGCCTCTTGTAGATTAAGTTAGTGGTTTTTTCTTTTTTTTTTGTCCCCTGGTTAGATGCCGGTCAAAGACTTTTATACTGTTGTCCGAGGATCGATCATACGTGGATTTGGCATGACGACCAATCTCCCCAAGTGACGAGTTTGTACCTTCGTATGATTGTCGTATGGTATGCGTGAAACGACATCATGCGACACCGTCCCGAGCTTTTTGAGATGAGACTTGCCGAGATGACGCTTCTCTGTACAGGCTCTAGCTCAACGTGGGAGGAAGACAGCCCTTGTGCTGAATCTGTAGGGATATGACGTGGCATGGATCACGATGTGGCTAAGATATGAAATATGCCTTATCAGAACGTAAGGTATATAATTTTATTATTTATATATCAAATACGTCCACTAAAGGGGTATTATATACTGAGCCTAATCGGTAGGCTGTGCTGAGCCACTTGTCCCATCACAATCCATCCCCCATCGTTGTGCCGCAGGATTTCATGTCCCGTCCACGTGTTCCCCAACGCAGTGCAACTCCACGGCCAGCAATTCAAGTGATCGCAAGCCAGACGCCGATGTCACACGACAAATAACTCTCCACCGCCGCACCATCACAACCAACAACAAACAACATATCGGATGTTCCCATGAACCGTTACGATCGTTGTTATACTCGGTCGCGTTCAGTTGTAACGGCAGGCCAGCAGCAAAGCAGGCGAGGAGGGGAGATGGCTTTTGGTGGGACGACAGTGGAGCGGGCGATACGAGGAGCGATTCATTCTCCTTTCTCCTCCTCGATTCAGGGTTAGGGTTTCTGTTGATCTTGTTCTTATGTTGTTTGATTTTGGGTCATTGGATAGAAGATGTTTGAGATGGTCCAGAAATTATCATTATGTTTATCTATCTCTTAACCATCGTGAATTAAGGTATTGAAGGGGAGGATATGAACAAGATGCTTCATGGGTACTTATTGGAGCAACTTTGTTTTACTCCAAATATTATTTTGGGATCCGATAGATTGTTTTTACTCTTCTCTGTACTAAGCAATAGCATAATCTTATCATAGGTGCTTGCCGTCTTCTCTGTATTCTTGGCTCGAGAATGTTGCCATCTTATCATAATGCAACCATGTGGTTCTCTTTTTGCACTCATCAGCATATCACTATCATATATTGCTAAAATTAAATGATAAACTATTTTATGGATATTGTTTGATTTTTTTTTTCTTTGGGGGGGTTAGTTTGTTGGTTTGAGCCTCTCCAATTTAATACGCAAATGCAGCAGCTTGATAGTCAATAATCATCTGAAGCAGAGGGATACGGTTATATTTCAATTAGACAAGTTGTGAATCATTCTTTTGTTTCTTGCCACATTGATACAAAATGTGTTTGCGAACTTTTCACAGGTCTTGAATCTTATACTTCTCAAAAGAAAAATCGTTTAACAAGCAAGATCTACTCTTTTAGACAACATCATGTGATCAAAATCCCCTTCAACTTCTGAGCAAGTTCCAGCTCATGTTATCATCAACAAGTCATTTAGCATGGAAAGTTTACCTGATTCTCTGTCAAAGTCTCCATATGTGAAGCTGAAAGTTGTTGAAGCACTAAGCACGGGACCGTTGGAGCTGGCTAATTCAGTTCAGAAGCAGCATGGTGATCTTGAACAAGAGATTGGTAGTTACAGATATAACATAGGGCTAGATCTTTGTACAATGGATTTAGATTCCTCTGTGGAGAAAAGTTCATCTATACCATCTGTTTTCTCTGATGATATTTCAAAAGAAGCTATTAGCTTTCAGCAACTTCAGGCTGTCATATGTCAGGTATTGTGTTAATCAATATAGTTTCAATGTAACTTGCTTTATATGCTTGTATAGTTTCAATGTAACTTGCTTTTTGTATCATATTAAATCTTTCTTTAACATTAAGAGTTCAACTCCTGCTGCCTCATGATATGCGCATGCTATGTATGAAATGAAGCAACTTATATGGATAAATTTTTGTTTGCTTCTGTGAAGTCAGAGATCACTTTCTACTTTGACGGATAATCTTGTCATGTGTGTACATCATAGACCTCTCTTTTTCTTGCTCCAAATTCCACATTCATAAGTAGGTTCATTGCGGGAGGTTTTGATCGCAGTTGAATCTTAGAACAAAGCTCTGCATAAGAGACACTTCACACCACTTGGCTAGGAGTGCAGAACCAAGAGGCAGATTACTCACTGCAAACAGTGGAAATGTAGAAAGTAGAAGAGTTCATCGCACAGGAAAATCAACAAAGTAAGTCGATCTAAATATTTGACCTAGTAACATCATCTTTTGTTCCTAGAGGAGTTTGGAGTTGAATATATAGTGAATTGTTTATGCAATTTTCTATAAGCACTTGTAATTCTTACAATACAGAAATCTTCTATGACTGTTCAGTTGCTTTTGCTGACTGCTATAATGTGCATTTAGCAGGCTTGTTGAATATATGAACATAGAGACCAAGACAAATCCCATCCATCAGTTTGTAGCGCTCCTACTTACGGTAGATCGTCAGAGGCTGCAGCTAGATCTTATGATGATGCTATGTCACTCGAGTCTCAAATGATTGTAAGAATTTCTCCTGGCATTCATCTTTCTACATTATTAGTTTTTTTCCTGTTCATCTTGCTCGAGTCTCAAAGTGTTTGTTTTTTTTCCTGCTAAATACATATCATTTTGTACAGATGACAGTATCGCAACTAGTCAGTGTGCATGATGTGGAAGCCTAATGATTTGGCATCACATGGAGTGGACTTAATTTAGCTTCGGTTTATACAGGCTCAAGCACTATCCTAATGATTTGGCATCACATGGAGTGGACTTCATTTAGCTTCGGTTTATACAGGTACCCGTAGATCATCAGGATCAAGCACTGAATGTAGAGTAGTAAAAGGTTATCCGGTAGACCATTATGCTGTCATTTTGGAATACTTATCCCTTTTTTATTTACCAAAACACTTGAGCTGTCTTTTATTTGAGCTACTGTAGCTTGTTAATTTATGGATACTGATGATTACACACTATCTATCACAGCCAAGTGGAATAGTATTTACCAAATACTACCACTTGGAACCTGGTGACATGCGATATAGAAGAAATTGCGTGGGATTATGTATATGTTTGACTATATAACAATGTGAGGTGCAAGCAGTATAATTTAACTCATGAATTTTTCTATGAATGGATGCTTACATAACTTTCATGCCAATGGAAGCATTAATGCGGATTGATAGTTTATGATAATTGTCATGCTTGTGATATGAGATTATATTTCCATGATTTGAGATGCAAAGAAGGATTGGCACCCTTCGATGCTAAGCTTGCTTTGACTGATTCCGTTCGTAATAGAGTGTCAGCTAAGTAAAATAACATGAGCAGATCATTAATGCAGGCATGTGCAGTGTGGAGCTCTACCTCACTCCACGAGGCAGGTTTCAAGGTACTCGATGGCCCGATGGGCGGCATGGACTGTGGACCAGAGACACCTGGTTAAGCCAATTCTGCTGCTAGAAAAGTCAACGGTACCGAGAAGTCTACCGCTCATCAAGTCCACTTGCTCTATAAAAACAAGTCAAGGTCTTCGAAGCTAACGTAGCTGAGAGAACTCTAAGCTTGACTTCTCATCAAGTCCCCATTCATCCAGTGCATAAGTATGAAGGCAACCTGTGAGCTTTGAGCACTACAATGGCAACCAATCTTCTCCCTTTTGTTCCCCCGCTCCTCCTCCTCCTCGCCTTATCGGCTTCAGCTTCCAGTAAGTACTGAAGCTTCTGTCTCCATACTTCTTCGTGCTGACTGTGTTTTGGTTGACATGCATCACAGATTTCACCAGCATAGACTGCGGCGCTTCTGGTTCCTACAAGGACGAGAACGGCATCGCATGGGAGACCGACGAGTCGTACATCGGTAATGGCGAGAACCGAGTCGTGCAGAACCCGGACTCGGTGCCGGAGCCGATGAGGACACTGAGGGTGTTCTCGTCGAGGAAGAAGAACTGCTACCCGGTGAGCGTCCCCGGCGGCGGGCGGGTCCTCGTCCGGGCCAGCTTCTACTACGGTAACTACGACGAGAAATCCTCGCCGCCGACTTTTGCTCTCCAGTTCGACGCCAACAGTTGGGAGACGGTGGTGACGTCCATCGACCAGGTCGTCTTCCACGAAGCCATATATGACGTGTTCGCGGAGGGGACGGCCGTGTGCGTGGCCCAGTTGGAGCAGGGTCAGCTGCCGTTCGTCTCCGCGATCGAGGTAAGGACGCTGGAGACGGACATGTACGAGGGCGTCGATTCCAGCTTCGCGTTGCTCCTGAAGGGGAGGTTGGCGTTCGGCGCTCCCGTTGTCGTGAGGTACGTGTCGAAGCCGCCGCCTCTATCTTTCCCTTTCCCATGGAGTAATGTAATGTTGCTGAAGTCAACCTTGACGAGCAAGAAGCAATCATCAGGTATCCAAGTGACGCATACGATCGCATATGGGATCCAGTTGCCGCCTCCGACGAGCTGATAACGACCAAGAGTGACACCACCGTCATGGACCCGACCGCCGTGCAGGATAAGCCTCCGGCCGACGTGCTACTGCAGGCCATCACCACTGCGAACGTGTCGACTGACGTCGTCGTTTTCCTCTCCGAACTGCTGCCGACCGACCCCGTCCCTGCCTACATCAACCTCTACTTCGCGGAGATGAGCCACCTTGGCTCCAAGGACAACAACACATTCCAGGTTTTCGTCGACGACAATCCGTTAATCGATGCAGTTAATCCACCTTACCAAAGTGTGGCCGAGTATCTCATCAGGCTAAAGGCCGCTTCGGCAAGCACCAAGATCACCCTGACGGCCACGCCGGAAGCCACGCTTCCGCCTCTAATCAGCGCCATGGAGGTCTTCGTCGTTCGAGGTGGGCTGAGCAACGGAACCGACGCATCCGACGGTCAGTCATCGCAACCTCTGCAATTGTCTTACGTGAATGAACGCATGCATGGACCGAAGGCTGACGTCTTCTCCACCATTCATGGATGCATCAGTGGGGGCTCTAGGAGTCCTGCAGCAAAAGTTCGAGGTGCTCGGTGACTGGTCCGGCGATCCATGCCTCCCTGCTAAGTATACCGCTGAATGGGTGGGTTGCAGTGCGGATCCGACTCCACGAATCACAGCACTGTAAGACTCTCGTTGGCAACTCAGTTTTGTCCCTCTCCTCATGCACTGCATGTAGAATATTGATCGTTCCCACTGCAGATATCTGAGTGGATATGGGCTTTCGGGAGATCTTCCTGACTTCAGCGCGTTGACCGCCCTCCAAACCATGTAAGCAATGGTGTATCCTGTAATCGACAACACCATTCATCAGTTGACTTAAGTTTCCATTGCTTCACAGAGATCTGAGCAACAACAGTATCACCGGAAGAATCCCAGAATTCCTGGGCAAGCTACCAGATCTAAAGGAGCTGTGAGCCTTCATGCCACTTCTTTCTCCTTCATGTGTTCTCTTTGTTTCACTTGATTTCCTGAGATAAGACCCATTGTTTCTTCTGCTTGTTCATTAAGGAACCTGGCCGATAACAAACTAAGCGGAGCTATACCTTCCTCGCTCACCGAAAACAAGAAGATCAAGTTGACGTAAGTAAACCTGCAACTCATTGTAGTGAGAAACTGATAGAGATGATTGAAGAATCTTTTGTGTGTGTAGCATCTGCGGCAACCCGAGTTTGTCGTCCTCCGACCAGAAGCCATGCGACAGCTCCATGGGTAAGCCTGGCACTCCTCGGGCTACCAAATCCTCTTCCACGTCTTTGAAGGAGAGCAGGAGGAATCTGGTTGTCGTACTCGAGGCTGTGATCTCTCTGTTCCTCGTCGTTTTGATGGCCTAACTAGTCATCTTCTGGCTTTGTAATTGTTTCTAATATCCGGTCGGACAATAATACAGGATTACTTGCAGACGCTATTAATACAGGGCTGGCATCATTTATATATATATATATATATATATGATAAATAAATATATATATATATATATATGATAAATAATAAGATCATTTAGTCTCATATTTGATTGAGAAGTATAAAAATCAAGGACTTATAAGTCCTTCATGTCTCCCTTATCTTTAGGGGATAATTTGTTACAGGCCACATCAATCACTACTATCAAAATCTATATTACATTATCAAAACTTAACTTTCGTGGGATGACGTTGTACTTGGTCGGTGTCGTCCCGTGAAGATCGACACGATGCGATACTCAGTCGGTGTCATCCCGATCTTCGTGGGACGGTACTGTACTTGGGAGGTATAGTTTATTAATCATGATGTTAACATGGTTATGTATAGTGATCGGAGGACAAGTTACCAAAATGTGCCCTATCAAATTCGATTTGGGATTCAAAACAACTTGTTGTGGGAAACAACTTTGAGCCGTGGCCTCGGGGTCGGCACAGCTTGGTTCAGGTCCAAATGGTCGAGGATCGGGCTCGGTGTCCTTCAGGGATTGTCGGCGAGGAATCGGTCGCACGCGTCAGGATGGTTGGAGGAGCGTCGGGTTGTCTCTGAAAAGGGGTTCCTCGCCTCGGCGTTGGGGAGGAGAGGCTTCGTCTTTGTACCTACACATAGGTCGGGTCGGAAGCTCGGCCCAACCCCTCCGACGATCAAGTTAGCATATGTGGAGGGGATTTCGGATGAAGAAGAGTCTCTTTTCTCCTCCTTCTTTCTTCTCCCTCTCTCCCCCTTAGTGTGCGGGAGTATTTATACGAGAATTTAGTGGTACCTGAAGCGCCTGCCCGCAGGGAGCAGGATCGTATCTCTGATGGCATCTGACACCGTTGTTGACGTGTCGTGAGAAGGTGAACCTGAGCGGTCGTTAATGGGCCTCGGTTGGCGTTTTGGCCCATGCTGGCCCGACGTTGTCAGCTCGTCAGAGACACGGTACGTCCGCTAATGTAACGGGGTCTTATCTTAATTATTATCCTCGTCACAACTTCTTTCAAAAAATTAATTCTTCGTAAGGATTGCTGTCTACATTATCAAAACTCAATATTCTAATAGAAGATAGTGACTGCTCTCATCTTCTAGGCTACCGGAGAGTCATTGATTACCGTTGGAAGGAGACTGTAGTTGAGTCCCCCAAAAGAATATTTATTCGAGATTCGAGTCCATTTCATCAAGAGTTTTAATTTTAGTCAATCACAGCCTCCCTACCTAGGAAGAAAAAGATGACAGGTCATGTCATCCCCCCCCCACCCCCAACCTTTTAGACGTGGGGAGGGAAGAAAAGACTACCATACGCATTGACTTTGACTCGAAACAAGCAACTTCGATCGCATTCCTGTGGGCTTCCGATCAAACGGTGGATGGAAGCTTCCGATCAAACGGTGGCTCGCATTCCTGTGGGCTTCCGATCAAACGGGGAAGAAAAGACTACCATAAGCTTTTCGTTTGTTCCACATCCACCCGATTTCTTGGTCAAGGGAGCAGCCCTCGATCAAGACAAACACACTAAAACAAGTTGACGATGAAAAGATAAGATGGAAAAGTCGTAATATTCCCATCTACTCTCGCCTTGGAGGTTATTTATTAAAAAAAATGAATATATTTATCAAATGCAATATGTTTATTAATATTAATTTGGTCTAATTATTTTAGATTAATAATTCATACTCAAATAAAATTAGCCCTTGATTTTACAGATCGTGGACTCTAACAACAATTTTTTTCGATCTGTATCTCTCTACTGGTAAAAGTTCTGATTTGTATATTTATTCATCAAACCCACTAAATTTCATCGATAATCTTTAATCGATGATTTTCTAAATATATATATTTTAATCATTTTAAATTTCAGTCTCTTGCATATCTAATTAATAGTCTTTCATTAATAATATTTTTTTATTTTAAGATTTAAAAAATCATTCATTATTTTTTTAAAATAAACTATATTATGTTCTATCTGATGAGGATAATAATTATGATAAAACCCTCGTGACATCAGCGAACGTCCCGCGCCTCTGACGGGCTGACAACGCCTGGCCAGCATGGGCCAAAACGCCAACCGAGGCCCTTTAACGACCACTCAGGCTCACCTTCTCACGGCACGCCAACAGCGGTGTCAGACGCCATCAAATGTACGATCCTGCTCCTTGCGGGCAAGCGCTTCAGGTACCGCTAAATTCCCGTATAAATACCCCCGCACACTAAGGAGGAGAGAGGGAGAAGAAAGGATCTTCAGGTACCGCTAAATTCCCGTATAAATACTTTCGCACACTAAGGGGGAGAGAGGAAGAAAGAAGGAGGAGAAAAGAGACTTTTCTTCATCCGAAATCCTCTCCACATATGCTAACTTGATCGTCGGAGGGGTTGGGTCGAGCTTCCGACCCGACCTGTGTGCAAGTACGAAGACGAAGCCTCTCCTCCCCAACGTCGAGGCGAGGAACCCCTTTTCAGAGACAACTCGATGCTCCTCCAACCATCCTGACGCGTGCGACCGGTTCCTGCCGGCAACCCCTGAAGGACACCGAGCCCAGTCCCCGACCATTTGGACCCGAACCAAGCCGTGCCGACCCCGAGACCACGACTCAAAATTGTTTCCCACAACATGTTTCATTTAAAATAGCTCAAATCAATCATTCATATTTATTGTATAAAGGAAACCTCTAATTATACTCCGTTGATTCGCTCAATGACCAATCAACGTCAATATTTCATTCTTAAATAATAATTATTGAAGAAGTTTTGACATATTCAAACGTGATCTATATGTGAGAAGTTGTCTAAAGTAGAATATAGTTTCTTCGTACTTCGTTTCCTATATAACTAAAATTAAAGGAGTCTTTCGAATCCTTCAAAATAGAATGTAGTTTCTTCCTACTTATTTTCTATATAACTAAGGTCGGGGGAGTCTTCCGAGTTGATCATTTCAATACTTAAATACTTAAGTTAGTATTGATTTTTATGATCCTCTAATCTAAAGCAAGTATACAGATAGGAGGCTATTGATTTGATATGGTATTAACATCAATTAACTAATTTTATATTTTCTATCAGCAATAAAGACTAGCATAAGCGGATGATAACTCCGTTGACTCGTAATTATGTCATGTAAACTGTGTTTCCACGTACTTCGAGACTCAAAGTGGACCCACCAACAAAAAACAAATGCCAAATAATAGATGACATGCGATCCATATGATTTGTTCTTTAAGTCGTGACTTTACCTCTTTTTTTAGGAATAAAGAATTTAGAGATTGGGGTAAATGATTTGGTACGGCAGCTTAATTTATATTAAGCCAATTGCATTACCTTAATTAAGATATGCTTAGCATGTGGCTTCGTCTTGTGACGCCGAGGGTGCCTTTGTCTCGTACGTCCTACTCGTATCGATATGATCCGACGCCAAGTGCATGCACCTGAGGCGGCCATGTGGAACCTTCGGCGGCGATCATATACTTAGGGCGATCATATTCTTACCCACATCTGTACCCAGCGCGACAGAATAGGCCGTGGGTGGATCCCATCTATTTTCTCCAATAAAAGCCCCGGTAGATCTTGGGAAACACCAGCTTGGATGTTGTTTTAGTCCAGTGCCGCGTCGACTTGACTTGTTCTCCGAGTGGGCGAATCAGTGGGGCCCTCGTGGGTCTCACTCTCTCGGGGCGAGGAGGGAGGGTGTCCGAGGCGGGTGCGTGATACGCTTGGTTCCTTTTGTGGCGACAAAATTGAACTCCATAATTATGCGCGTCGCCTCCCCTCTCGTCGACACTTTACTCTATCGCGTTAAGGTGGTTAGCTTGGAAACGTTCGCCATGCCGTTTTTCCTTGGCGTGGGTTCCGCCTGTTAGTGCTGGCGAGGAGAAGGCCGGAGGAGGAGGAGGAGGACGGCGCCGACGACGATGATGGCGCCTCAAACCGACAAAGGTGCCTCTCGCAATCTCAATTCGTTTATTACCCTGCCCTGATTCGGATCTTGATTTGTCTGTTTCTCGACGAAGGAGGAGAGAGGGACCTCGAATCGGGGTTGGCCCGCGTAAGCCCTAGCCATCGGTCTTCGTCGCCCATCCGGGCACTGTCTCTGTCGCTGTCCGGGAAGCGGATGGACCAGGAAGCCGCGGCGTCCCCCTCGGTGTCGGCGCCCGCCACGCCCGCCCTGGTGCTGTC
The DNA here is from genome assembly GCA_001649415.1 of Musa itinerans. NCBI lineage: Eukaryota > Viridiplantae > Streptophyta > Magnoliopsida > Zingiberales > Musaceae > Musa > Musa itinerans. The sequence continues at coordinate 87,526 of LVTN01000563.1, read as the reverse complement.
GAACTCCGGGAAGCGGATGGACCAGGCGGCGTCGTCGTCGTCGCTGGTGCTCTCCAACTCCGGCAAGCGGATGGACTCGTTGGGCAAGAAGAAGTTCGTGAAGCAGGTGACCGGGCGGTACAACGACACGGAGCTCCACCTCGCGGCGCAGCGCGGCGACCTCGCGGCCGTGCGGCAGATCCTCGGCGAGATCGACGCCCAGATGACCGGGACGGCGATGGGGGCGGATTTCGACGCCGATTTGGCGGAGATACGGGCGGCCGTGGTGAACGACGTCAACGAGGTGGAGGAGACGCCGCTGTTCACCGCGGCCGAGAAGGGGTTTCTTGATGTGGTTGTCGAGCTGCTCAAGTACTCCGATCGGGAGAGCCTCACCAGGAAGAATAGATCCGGATTCGATGTTCTCCATGTCGCTGCTAGACAAGGGCACCAAGGTGAGGCGTGCTTTCCATACTAAATCTTGTTCGATTATGCTGTTATCGTGCAGCCCTAGGTTTGGTAAAGCTGCTTCATCTTGCAATTTTTGGGTACAAAGAGACAACCCTCTAAACAACTGATATTTAAAAAGTATGTAGGAAGGAAATTCTACTGAACACTGACAGATGCCAAATAATTCTCTTCATCTTTACATGAGTCTTTATTGCTTACAGTCCGAACTCTTAAGGATGTGCTTTATGGAAAGGGATGTGTTGGAAAGAATCACCTTCGTGTACTTCAGAAGGTTTTTTCTTCATGGGTTGAGGGAGGTCAACTCGTATCAGTTGTTTCTGAAACTCGGAAAGATTCATGTTCGACCGTTTAAGACTGCTCAAGAAAATTGCTAACAGGAAAGCTTTTAGGAGAAGCACAATTGTTTTGGTGTCAGGTGAATGACATTTTGATGTAATTGTGTGGTTTGCTGGTGATAAGCCCTTCCTTGGTTTCTGGTATGTGGAGACTTGTGAACAATTTAAATTGGAATGCATTTATAACTTCATGGGAGCAATTGGTTCCTTCTTCTTCTCAAGATGGTGCAACACCTGAAACATGTATCGCACAATGATCTAAATAAGTTTGAAGGTCCTTGCCCGTGTAGTTCAACTCGACATCAGCATTTAAGTCGATTGTTCTTTGTTTGTCGCTTTTTTACAGATACATTTGTGTTTCTGTTTTCCATTAAGATACTTTGGTGTTCTTCTAAGTCTCCATGAACATATGACTTGTGTAATCTTTGGTTTCCTAATTTCTATAATATTTTTGTTACTTTCAGTTGTTCCCATGCAATGATAGTGCTGTCGCATGCTATTTTCTTATCACTCTACACTTGTTGGTTTTTCTCGCAGTTTCTGTTCATTACATTAGCAGATCTAACTAATACCTGTTGTACAGAAATTGTGCAGATACTTTTGGATCATGACCCAACTCTCATCAAAACTTTTGGTCAATCAAATGCAACTCCCCTTATAACTGCAGCAACAAGAGGACATACAGAAGTTGTGAATCTCTTGCTAGAACAGGATGCTAGCTTAATCGAGTTATCAAAAAACAATGGAAAAAATGCTCTGCACTTTGCTGCACGACAGGGATATGTCGAAATAGTAAAAGCATTGCTTGGGAAGGATCCACAGCTTGCCAGAAGGACTGATAAGAAGGGTCAAACTGCTTTGCACATGGCAGTGAAGGGAACTAGTTCTGAAGTTGTTAAAGCCCTTGTGGATGCTGATCCAGCTATAGTGATGCTACCGGACCGTGCTGGGAACACGGCATTACATGTTGCAACAAGGAAAAAACGTGCAGAGGTACTACCTTGTGGTGCACTTTTTTGGTTGCGTTTGCATTGAGTTGCTCTCTGAATTATTATGTGAATGCATATGTTGGTTCTTTTCTTATGTGCTTGTTTGAGTTTTCTTGGATTGGCTTCATTGGTTATTTCCTTATTTTGACAACTGTTTCCTTTGACTTGTGATGGAGTAACCCCTCCTGTGGCATTTCTAAAGGAATGAATTAGGACCTTTATAGGACATTTGGAGTAGGTTTACCTCCTGACTACGAACTCTACAGAAAATTGCTTTTTCTTCAAAACCTGTAGGAAGCAGTCAGTGAGCCAGGGTGACAAAATCTTGAGACAGTGGATTAATCAGCATTAAATTGCTAGTTTATGTGCTGTATGTGTGCCTATTGTGTGTGTGTGAATGCATGTATATGTTTGTGTGCCTATGTTTCTGCTGCCTGCTCGTGCAAGTTTGCATGTGTGTTTGGCACATGCACTTTCTTGTCTTATCGTAACTCTCAAGGCATTTTAAAGGCAGTGTAGTTTGAAGTTTTATTTTCTTTGCCTATTAGCTAGTATAACTTGATATTCCATTTGTCCATCCTGTTCCGTAAAATTGATAAAAGAGACTTAGGTCAGGCACCACCTCCACAAGGATTCCAACCCAGAACCTCTTTAAAATGGAGAGAACCGATCATCGGAACAAGGCCAGTTGGTGAAAATTATCCTCTATTTGATATGAACCATGTGGTAGCAATGATCATAGAAGCACAAATTGATATGAACTATGAGGTAGCATTGACATAGAAGTAAAACTTGATGTGAACTATGTGTGGTAGCAATGGTCAAATTTTTTTGGGAAGCTTTTGTAATTTAGATATGGGTGTAACCTGAACAAGAGCAACGTGGATCCTTCTTGATGCCTCTCCTGGGCCAAATACTCGGATGTCGACCAACACTCTTAAGACTTGTTAAAGAAAACTGTCCATTTTTTCTCATTACTTCCTGTCAATTATTTATATACATCATGTACTTGTGAACAGTTTGGTTGCTGAGTTCTTAACCTGCTAGTGAGTTTTATGAAAAACTTTTATCTTCCTTGGGGAAATCATGATTAGTCGAGCAGTTATCGGTATGGAAAATTCTCAAGTAATTAATTCTTCTTCTTATTACATTTACGTGGCCTTAGTTTAGTTGTCTCTACAGTCTTGTCTTATTGAGAGATTTGTTGATACGTCTGTTAAAAGTACTATGAGCATCGTTTCTAGTACGGATAATCAACTACTTCGTAAGCAAGTACATTGTGTTCTTTCACACATTTCAAACCCTTCTCGTTTGTTGCAGATTGTAAATCTTCTACTGCTCCTCCCAGACACAAATGTGAATGCATTGACAAGAGATCATAAAACTGCTTTTGACATTGTCGAAGGTCTACCTCTTTCTGAAGAGTCTGCTGATATCAAGGAGTGCTTATCTCGTTGTGGAGCATGTAGGGCCAATGAACTGAATCAGCCACGAGATGAGCTGCGGAAGACTGTGACCGAGATAAAAAAGGATGTTCATATTCAGCTTGAGCAGACGAGGAAAACAAACAAAAACGTCCATGGGATTGCCAAGGAGCTCAGAAAACTTCACAGAGAGGGCATTAACAATGCCACTAACTCCGTTACTGTGGTTGCCGTGCTCTTTGCGACGGTGGCATTTGCGGCCATTTTTACAGTGCCTGGTGGAACTCAAGACACCGGAGTGGCAGTAGTCGTGCAGAAGGGGTCTTTCAAGGTATTCTTCATCTTCAATGCCATCGCACTGTTCACGTCGCTGGCCGTGGTGGTGGTTCAGATAACTCTTGTCCGGGGAGAAACTAAGGCGGAGCGGCGAGTGGTGGAGATCATCAACAAGTTGATGTGGTTAGCCTCCGTCTGCACTACTGTTGCCTTCATTGCCTCATCTTACATTGTCGTGGGTCGCCATTTCCAGTGGGCTGCCATTCTCGTGACACTGATAGGTGGTGTGATAATGGCTGGTGTTCTCGGCACCATGACCTTCTATGTGGTGAAATCAAAGCGGACCCGATCAATAAGGAAGAGGGAGAAATCCATGAGGAGGAGCGCCTCGAGCTCGTGGCATCACACCTCTGAGTTATCTGATTCCGAGATTGATAGAATATATGCCATCTGAATCGGGTTTGCATCGTCATTAAACCTCAATTTCTGCCTTCGACTACTTTTCGCTACTGTACGCACTCTACTAGGAAGAATCCCAGCTAATGTATGTCGTACTTACGTTACGGCTGTATGGCTTCGTGCCATCCATTTGTACTAAGGAGATTTATCTGAGTTATCTTAGCATGCGCTGGAGAACCCGACTCTCTGCTTAATCTTTACATTGATTTCTCTGGTTGGATGGGGTTTGACCAATTTTGACAGAATCACAAGGGTAATATAAACCGACAAGTTTTGACAAAAATCATTGGATTAAAGCATGCCACCTTCTTCGTGGATGGCCCCAATTTGTCCTAAATAATTTTTGTCTCAGCTTTCGCCAGTCCTTTGTAATTTACCATGATGATTAATAATGTAGGACGCGATATCTCAGGGTGGGTCCAAAGAAATTTTATTTAGATTTCATTTCACGTGGCGCAGATCGACCCACGTTTTTCGCGTGCTTTCTTTGGATTCCTGTCGCATCCCTCAATTTAGTTTCACTTCTCCGACAATTAACCGCTACCTGCTTTGTGATTGGAGGTATCAGTCGGACCACATGGGGCCACTAGTTCGCCCAATACGACGTAGTTAGTTTATCGTGTATAGATCCCGCTGGTAAGAAACGAGATTTCTGTTGATCGTCTTCCTTTTGATAGCCCATCGGTGTGGTGATTTCACTGGCCCATTGTGTTCCGCAGGAACACCACAACCGAATTCCTAAATAAATAGCCATCGAAGTCTCCGGATCGCGGTAATCCGTACCTGGGATCCTCGCGCTGCCGCTTCATCCGCTCACCGTAATGGCCGCCGAGAAGCCGGTCGAGGTCTGCGTCAAGGCCGCCGTCGGCGTTCCTGACTCCCTCGGCGACTGTAAACTCTTTCTCCCATCTCTTAGCCTCTCTTTCGTCGCGCCCGTCTACCCTCGGTTCACCGCATTTTTTTTTATCCGATGGAAAAAATAGGCCCTTTTAGCCAGAGGGTTCTTCTGACGCTGGAGGAGAAGAAGATTCCCTACGATATAAAGTTGTTGGACGTCAACAACAAGCCGGATTGGTAAATTGTTCGTGCTTTCTATTAAAACTAGGGTTTTTGTGTTGTGTCTCGGAAGGTATCCGTGGTTCATCTGTGATGTCGTCTTAGGTTCTTGGAAATAAGCCCGGAGGGTAAGGTGCCGGTGCTGAAGTTGGATGACGGAAAGTGGGTTCCCGACTCCGATGTGATCACCCAAATCTTAGAGGAGAAATATCCGAACCCTTCTCTCGTCACTCCTCCGGAGTACTCGTCAGTGTAAGCCAAAAGCTGCAATTTTTATATAGCTTCTTATACTTTATTTCAATGGCTTGATTCAGATCGATGTCTTTTACCTCGCATTATCTGAACCTTTCGTTTGTACTCCTCGGGGATTCTCATCAGTCTAAGCCTAAAGCTGCAATTTTTATTTATACTTTATTAGAACGACCTTTGATTCAGAGCTGCATTTTTTTATTTGTCTTCTTATACTTTATTGGAACGACTTTTGATTCAGAGCACAATGTTTTCCCTTGTTTTCCATTGGATAATAAACCTGATCTAAGTGGAGAAAATTGACTAGATCTCCTGCCATAAGGAAGGGGAGCTCTTACTAAAGATCATTCTTCCCTGGTCAATCTGCAGATCAAGGAGAAGTCATAGCATCTTCACTATTTTGTCCTTGATATTCCTTAAGATACCGATCTGTGGGACTTGGTGTTGGATGGCCAAGTTGTATCGAGCATTTTTTAGTACAGATGATTTGAACTTTGTTTTTAATCTTTCTGTTGGCTGGTTCAGTTCTATTCAGATCTTTGGCAGATTTGAATTGGAGAGGTTTCAGAGTCAGTGGCCGAAGAATATAGACAAACCTTAGGATTATTAAAGAGTAATGGAAAGAAGAGACCCAAGGGGTAAATTTTAGGATGTAAGACGAGCATGAAATTCTTCACTTGCAGATGCCTGCTATATAAGTTTCTGTGGAACCCTAGACAGATAAAAAAAGAAGGAATAGTTGGGTAATGAATTTATATGGTTCCTTTACGTATTGACTGCAAAAGTAAAGTCTATTGATAGTAACTTACATGATGGCGTTCCCATTCTTTCATTTTAAAAATGAATCCACATTTAACCTACAAGGATTTTAGTCTGTTTTGTGGTAATTTCATTATGTTTTTTATGTTCAAAATTATGCTAGTGGTTATGTAACTTCTTTTTTCTTATGGTGTGCATGCAACATTTGTGATGCTAGTTGTTTCAGAAAATAGGTCTTTTTAGTAACTATGCTATTATTACAGTAGTTAATTTTTTGTTGATTATTCTCATTCAGGGGATCAAAAATATTTTCCTCTTTCATAAAGTTCTTGAAAAGTAAGGATGCTAATGATGGGTCGGAACAAGCTCTTCTTGATGAGCTACATGCATTGGATGAGCATCTGAAACAGCATGTGAGTAGAAAGAGAGCCTTCAATGTTTGCTAGGCTTCTACATATCTATGTGCATCTCCGATGAAAATTTTCTATCCAGTTTGTTGAATTGAAGTTGGTTCTTCCTGGGAGATGTATTTCCACAATAAGATCTCATTCAATTAAATCATCGTTAATATCTTTTGTTGGCAGGGCCCATATGTCAATGGCGAGAACATATCTGCTGTGGACTTGAGCTTGGCACCTAAGTTGTACCATCTCGTAATTGTGCTTGATCATTTCAAAGGATGGAAGATTCCAGAGAATCTTACCTATGTTCATGCTTACACTAAGGTACAATTTAAGTTTGCTGTCTCCATTGAGGTGTTCTTTTTTGCAGTTCCGAATTGTGACATTTTCTGCATATAATGTTGTGCTATAGTAGAAGGTAACAATTTTGAGTTGGGATTCATCTTGTGTGGTTCACTTCTCTGGTATTTTGCATTTAATCCGTCAATTTACACCCCATTTTAAGCTATTCTCTCTTCTACACTGGATTATAGAATCTTCACCTTTGTGTCTCTTTTTTAGCATCTTTATTTCTAGTGTGACTAAGCCTTAGATTCTTTTGGCGTATTAGTGTTCTATAGTAGTCAAGCAATTTTTGTAAGATCAACATTTCAAAGGATTTACAGGGAACTGCAAGGCCTTTGTGTTTGTTGCTTGGGGAGTCTACCAATTGATAAGTTGATTTGGTTTTCTTACCTCCTTGATTGAAAAATGGTTTTCTCCGAAGCATCCTCTATAATAAATTAGTATTCACGGAGATTAGCATGTTATGTAGAATAATTATGTCAAGTTGGTAGCAGATGCACAGGCAACCGTATAGTTTCACTCGGGAAGATTGCACCGTAACTTGATTATTCGATCACATCTTTCTTTTGAAATTTAAGCCCTGTTATTATTCTCATGGCATTTAAATTTCAAATCCGTGAACAGCCAGTTAATTTGTTTAATTTAAATGCACATTAAACTCTATTTTCGTTAGCTCTACGGGAGGAAGAGTAACCCACCACAACCTTGAACAGAAAATATCATGGTACCATTCATCTACGGGGTGTACAATTCATGCTGAAGAACCCTTTTCTTTTGGTCATTTCTGATTGCTGGATGGCAAAAGAGATCCATGGTTCGTGTGTTGTTCCTCATAGCCATGGAAAATTGATGATACATTAGGTTGATAGCAAAAGAAGAAAGCTTAGGTGAGTGATAACATGGTTAGAAGAGTCTCCTTTAAGGGGTTATAATTACCTACAACTGCTGTTTGATCTCTGGTTGATAAGATCGAACTTAATCGATACTGTTAACACTGTTGATGAGACATCAGAAGCTTGTCGTTTCAATTGATTGTGGTAATGACATTTCTGCAGCTGCTCTTCAACCGGGAGTCGTTTGTGAAGACGAAGCCTGCAAACGAGGAGCACGTGATTGCCGGATGGGCACCAAAAGTGAATGCTTGATCTGTGTAATGTTTGGCAGGAATATGGCCGCCTGCTGCGTGTTCCCCTGTTTGTTTCTGTCTCTCACCTTTTAGCTACTTCGTTCTCCCGTGTAGAACCTTAAATAAGAGCTCCTTTTATGGTTGTCAGGAATCTATTAGAGTCGTTCACAATCGTGTTTGTGTGTGCGTGTTCGTATTCGTGTTGTGTATCTTTTGTTAGGCAACAATCAACAGCTGTTTCATTCGGAGTCAACCGAGCAGTTCTTTGGATGTCATTCCTCGCGTTGACTTCTGACGCATTCAACGCCAACTCGCTCTCCGACAAGAAGATGCTTTGCGTGGTGGACGCATGCAAGAAGTAGACACACATGGTTGAGACGATGGTGTCGTCGTCTTCTCCGAAGACGGTGGTGCTGCTGGCGCTGTGCCTTGTGGATGCCCGGCCAACTGCGATCCTCGTAAGGGAGGGTGCTTCGATGACTGCATGAAGAGAGAGCCACCGGAGGATCCAATGCCTCGCCTGCTTGTTTTGTCCGCCCGAGAGGAAGCCTCGCAACCTCGACCCCCTGTGGATGGCCGGCACGCCGCCTTCTCTTCTCCTTCCCTTTTAACCCGCTTCTCTCTATCTCTAGCAGCTCGTTATAACGATATAGTGGAGCTTCCTCCGGCACCGGCACCACAACGCGGCCATCGAGAGCATGCATGCCATCCATGAGGCCCTGCGATATATGTGCACATCCTAACGTGCCTCTCTGCGCGTTTTGGTTGTACGTAAAATGCTTGTCTTCTTCTTCTTCTTTTACGTGAGTTGTGTGTCATATGACACGCCATAGGAGTGATGCAAAGATGTGCTGCGTACACCTTACTCGTTGTGTGTCATATCATGACGAAAATGTCTAGTATTTATCATCTTTTTAAAATAAATTTTATTTTATTTTATTATGATGATCAAAATATTTAATATATCAAATTTTAAAAAAATACTATTTGAGAAAAATCCAAAATAAAGATGTTCACAACCGGAATTATTATTATTATTATTCTTTAAGTATATTTACAATACATAAAAAGAAAAGAATATTTCACCTTCTGCTGGGGAGCTGCATAATGATTACATCCGCCATGGTCCCTCAAAAAGGAGTTCAACAACGGAGGACGTGGAGCTAAAAGAGCCTAAAGGCGTGTGAAGCAAAAGGGAAAGCAGGCAGAAAAGAACAAGAATGAGGCCGAGAAGCTGCTTTAAAGAACACTTCCGATCCAGCCCTTAATCGTGAAGGTGGTGGTGGTGGTGGTGGCAATCACACACAGCAGCTTTTTCTCCCTCAAACCGCTGTCTCAGATCCATGAAAGAACAGGGCAGCTTTACAGCACGACTCGATTCACCTTGAATAACTCGTGCTATTTACATGCATTATGAACATGTCAAGATACAGAATTCCTAATCGGAAGACGGCCGTCGTCTCCTTCACATCGTGCAGTACCCCCCGGTGAACCGAGTCTTCTGTCTCTTCAGCACCAGGTTGCCGTAGTTGCTCATGCATGGCGAGGTCAGTGGTCTCTTGATCGTGCACAAGCCTGCGGCAGGTGCGATTCTCGGGCTGGGTAACGAAGCTTTGTGGGCGCTGACACCCACCGGGGGTACTTGAAATGGCTGGGGTGGCGGAGGGTTGCGCCACCGAGGGAGTGGCCCTGCCAAGAGAAGCGTCTGCAGCGTAGGACCTGCTTCCAGAACGGCCTGCAACAGCTTCCCTTTCTCCGGCAGTGGCTTCTTTATGACAAGGCCGTCGATTACCGCGGAAGCTTCCTTCGCTCTCAGCGCTGCCCCATTGTTCTTCGGCATGTTGCAGGGATCGGCCATCTTCATGCTCGACAGTTCTGGAGAAGCAACAGGGGACGCGCCATAGGAACGGTGGGTGGGAGTTCCTGAGAGGCTATCGGATGCCGTTGCTGCCTCTTGGAGAGTGCCGGATAGCATCGGAGAGAGCTCCCCGGTGTGAGGCCGTGTGATGCTGTCGAGCAGAAGCTGCAGCTGATTCCTCGCTGCATCTCTTTCTCTGGTGATCACCTGAAGGTGGTGGATCAAGCGACCGATATCTTCCTCTCTCTTTCTCATCTCTTCCTTGGCATTGGCCCGCAGCGTTTCCAGTTCCATGGTGGCAAGCAGAAGCTTGTGCTTGAGGTCCTCCATGATCTGTTTGACCAAAGAAAGTACGGCAAGAAGATTCAGCAGAAGAGATGGCAGAGAATGACTCAGTGGAGGTCTTTTCTAATCTGATGCTTCGACTTCATCATCACCCAACAAGCAAAATCCATTGTTGGCTGATGTGAACAGATATCCGCTGAAAGAAGAGAACTTTCATGAATCAAAGCAACTACTGCAGAACATGGATTTTGGTCTATGACAAGGGACTTCGCACCAACTTCTTGTACCAGGCAACATATCTAAAGCTACGGTGTTCGACAGGTTCACATCATCCACATAGAATAGTTCTATAGGAAGAATCTTTCCTGTAGAGAGAGGCCATGGGCTAATGATGATGGAGGTCAATGTTTCACTCGCCGGTTGGCATCACCCGGCTAATGCGAGCATAATTCTAACAGGTTTTGGGATTCGTAGTTTGCTAGTTAGGGGTCAATCGGTCGAACACTTAGCACCAAACTCCACTCTCCGTCAAAGCTCACGAAACAGCACTGCAACAGCGGCTACTCGCGCGTTCTACGACAAAGGGAACCACCCCTTGTAGCCGCTCGACCAGCCGCCAGCAGATCGCACCTCCTCCGTCGCCGGTCCGGTGGCCATGTCAAGGCAACCCCATGAACACTTACTAAAACCCATTTCAGAAGTACTGATCCATAAAATAAAGAGAAGCCATGTCTCAAAACATGTTAGGCACAGAGAGAGAGAGAGAGAGAGAGAGAGAGAGAGAGAGAGAGAGAGGCTGACCTCATGGGAACTCCAAACAGAAGGCAAGCCTGCATCCATGGTGACCTCTTCAAGAGTCACAAGGAAGCACACAAACTGCCGCTGCTCCTCGTACACTCTACTTCTGCCCCTCCGTGGGCCTTTTGTTGCTCATATGAAGTCTCTGGCAGCAAGTTTGCAGAGACCAAAAGAATATGTAGTACTCGTCCGGGAAGAGCTTTTGTTTTGAGATGTAACGTATAAGGTATGTGACTATGTTATGTGGGAGTTCTCTCACCCTACATATGAACAACACAATACCTCTTCCACTGTCTACACAAGTAGGCAAGGTCTCACCTCTTGTTTGTCTCAATCAATAAGTTGAGTATAGATCAGGTTATTCCTTAGCTTGTTGACTAGGTAATCAAGACTGCTACTATGCCCAAGGAAGATTTAATCCTACAGTTGATATCTCCAGTACCATATTCTTTTTGGTTGGGTCTCCAACTAGCCATTGCTAGGTGGAAAGCAATGGCTACAAGAAACAATGGTGTGGTGTGGTGTGGATGTAGGATTTCTATACTTCCCCCACCAGTGAATATTTCCTCCTTTGTTGCTTTCATATGGCACGAAGAGCCATGAGATACTACACAAAGGGCTGTAGCTTATTTGGCTTTGTCTTGCGTTGGGGCCATGGCTTGATGTGTAGGGTAAAGCTGGGGGGGGGGGGGGGGGGGGG
>LVTN01000563.1:3350-66675 GCA_001649415.1 Musa itinerans | reverse complement strand
CCCGACCTGTGTGCAGGTACGAAGACGAAGCCTCTCTTCCCCAACGTCGAGACGAAGAACCCCTTTCCGGAGACGACACGACGCTCCCCCAACTATCCTGACGCGTGTGGCCGGCCCCCCGTCGGCAACCCCCGAGGGACGTCGAGCAAGGTTCCCGACCATTTGGATCTGAATCAAGCCGTGCCGACCCCCGGGCCACGGCTCAAAGTTGTTTCCCACAACAATAACAATCAATTATTTTAAAAAAATATTTAATAATAATATATATTACAAATATATTCTTCGTAAACTCTATATAATCATATAACAAAGAGTCTAAAGTGGTTTATCACGATAAAAAAAAATTCTTATGTGTTTTTACATGACACTGTTGATGATCCCAAATAAAAAATGATAATTAAATTATTAATTATTTAATAAAAAAATTAGTTGTTTGAGCTGAATATCTCTCATATTAGAGATGTCGAAATCTATAAAATTATGTTAAGACCATTTCTACTCTAATGCTTAAGTTAATCACTGGGTTGAATTATGACTTGGATTAGTATGACCTGATACTAATATTTATAAACATTTATTTATTATTCGGCATGATGTGATATAGTGCCAACAACAAGAATTGAAAATTAGCTGCCATACACCAAAACTTTAAGACTTTGTAATTGGTATAATATATATGTTAATGCTTGATACTGATATCAAGCAATATTCTTAATTATGTAATTATTATTGATGCATGGCAATAACCCTTTGAAATGTGGGGAGCTATGGTCTATAAAAATAAACAAATATTTTTCATGACAAATTATCATACGCATACACATACACATATGAAAATATGATAAATATTATGCATTTGTAAAATCATGGAAAATGTTAAAAATATCATATGCAATGCATACATATCATGAGTTTTATGTTAATTCCATGATGTTAATTTTTTTCTAGAATTGTGGGGACTTTAATAAATTTTTATGTCTATCAAAATCTTGTTACAAGATTTTAAAAAATACATATATCATGCATTATGAAATAATGTCATGCATATTAGCAAAGCATATCATGTAATATACTTTCTTAATATATTAAATTTTATTAGAAATGTGGGTGACTTTTATATCATATCGGTATATGTGAATTTGTTTACACGTTTGTTGACATATTTGTTGTTGAAATTTTGAGTATGTATGCCAATTATTTAAATGCATGATTTATGATTATATGTGTTACTCTTATCATGGATGCTAAACATAAAATTTATAAAAAAAATATAATATATAATGATAGTCTTCATAAATATATAAATGAAATGACTTTTGTCATCAAGGGGGATAGGTTAGTCTATAAAAAAGATATAAATGAAATAATTTTAATATTATAATTTGATGATTATATATATGAAAGGATATGATATCATAAAATAATATAATTTTTAAATTTAAATATATTTTTATTATTTGATTTTCAACGAGCTAATCAAATCACTTCACGATCGTATTCGTAGAATGGATAACATAAATTGAATCTTAGGATGGAAATCTCGATATAATTTCACATGTAGGGATGAGATTTCGCCTCAAAGCAACATTTAGGTATCTTCAGATTTTATTTCTAGACTTCACTTTTTTATTTTATTATTTTAACATTTTATTTATTTTTTAGTCAATACTTAAATATCTCATATTTTACATTAACAACACGATTATGTGATGTTGGAATCTCGATCACATTCTTATCCTTTTATCAGATATTATTATAATACAGAAGTCATTAAGAATGACGAATCAAGACACAGATGGACGGTAGCATCCGAGATTAGCTACCTACTACTGCTAGTTGGCGAGGAATCGGAAGAGAGTAACACCATATTCTTCATGTGAAATCTCTGTTCCTCACCATATGGCCCTGCTGACAGTCCCCCGTTTAATACAGAATTCAGAGTAGTCTCCTTCCTACACACACATACGTATTCCTCGAGTCATGTCATCTACAGATTGAACTTGTCCAGCCTCTCTCTCCTTCTCCCTCTCCATCCTGGCTTTTGAAACCTTCTCAGCTGCAGTTGACTGAGTTGTCACCCCAAATTGTGCTTTCACGGGAGAAGGCGCATTTACTCTGATGCTGTTCAATGACACCCGCAGACCAAAACTTTAAGACTTTGTAATTGGTATAATATATATGTTAATGCTTGATACTGATATCAAGCAATATTCTTAATTATGTAATTATTATTGATGCATGGCAATAACCCTTTGAAATGTGGGGAGCTATGGTCTATAAAAATAAACAAATATTTTTCATGACAAATTATCATACGCATACACATACACATATGAAAATATGATAAATATTATGCATTTGTAAAATCATGGAAAATGTTAAAAATATCATATGCAATGCATACATATCATGAGTTTTATGTTAATTCCATGATGTTAATTTTTTTCTAGAATTGTGGGGACTTTAATAAATTTTTATGTCTATCAAAATCTTGTTACAAGATTTTAAAAAATACATATATCATGCATTATGAAATAATGTCATGCATATTAGCAAAGCATATCATGTAATATACTTTCTTAATATATTAAATTTTATTAGAAATGTGGGTGACTTTTATATCATATCGGTATATGTGAATTTGTTTACACGTTTGTTGACATATTTGTTGTTGAAATTTTGAGTATGTATGCCAATTATTTAAATGCATGATTTATGATTATATGTGTTACTCTTATCATGGATGCTAAACATAAAATTTATAAAAAAAATATAATATATAATGATAGTCTTCATAAATATATAAATGAAATGACTTTTGTCATCAAGGGGGATAGGTTAGTCTATAAAAAAGATATAAATGAAATAATTTTAATATTATAATTTGATGATTATATATATGAAAGGATATGATATCATAAAATAATATAATTTTTAAATTTAAATATATTTTTATTATTTGATTTTCAACGAGCTAATCAAATCACTTCACGATCGTATTCGTAGAATGGATAACATAAATTGAATCTTAGGATGGAAATCTGGATATAATTTCACATGTAGGGATGAGATTTCGCCTCAAAGCAACATTTAGGTATCTTCAGATTTTATTTCTAGACTTCACTTTTTTATTTTATTATTTTAACATTTTATTTATTTATTAGTCAAAACTTAAAAATCTCATATTTTACATCAACAACACGATTATGTGATGTTGGAATCTCGATCACATTCTTATCCTTTTATCAGATATTATTATAATACAGAAGTCATTAAGAATGACGAATCAAGACACAGATGGACGGTAGCATCCAAGATTAGCTACCTACTACTGCTAGTTGGCGAGGAATCGGAAGAGAGTAACACCATATTCTTCATGTGAAATCTCTGTTCCTCACCATATGGCCCTGCTGACAGTCCCCCGTTTAATACAGAATTCAGAGTAGCAAAGTTGTGCAGAGCTTCTCCTCCCTACACACACATATACGTATTCCTCGAGTCATGTCATCTACAGATTTAACTTGTCCAGAATCTCTCTCCCTCTCCCTCTCCATCCTGGCTTTTGAAACCTTCTCAGCTGCAGTTGACGAAGTTGTCACCCCAAATTGTGCTTTCGTGGGAGAAAGCGCATTTACTCTGATGCTGTTCAATGACACCCGCAGCACTTACTGTGATGAGATGCAATGAATCAATGCAGAGAGACTTGCCTGATGGTGACCGAGTCGTCGTCCCAAGAGGAAGCAACATGCATCAGCAGCAGTGAACTGAAGCTGCATCAGCCAACTGGTTGTAATATAAAAAGACTTTAACCATTCATTTAATCTGTTCGTTTAGTCTGCAATGAATCTTTTCCTCTTCCATAGTATAAGCATTGAGAAGCCCACAAGTGCAAGGAACCACCGACGTGATTCCATGGTTGATGCCATTGCGTGTCGTCATTGTGAAGTATATATGGATCATAATTGGAATGGCGCAATGTCAAACACGAGAAACATCTTTGGATGGTTTTGAGCATGATCAGGTGTGGCATTAATATCCAGCTGCTTGATGTCGCGTGCATCGGTTTGCTTGTAGCATCGAGTCCACAGTCTCTCTCTAAGTCCGACTGTTAACGGTGACTTCAGACTTGCTGCTACCTCACCAAACTGGTCATAGTCAAAATGCAGCAACCATGTTTGACCTGGCTGGTAAGCCCTTGTAGTCTGAGCGGTAAGCATGGCTTCATAACAATCATGTCACTCGATAGATCATGTTCCAGATTTCAATCCAGTGAAAGAGTCATGAATCATATATTTCTTCCTATTGTAATGGTAGTTCAAATCGAATCCGATGTTCTCTAATTGGCTTCTTGTCTCCTTGGCTGGCTGTCACTCTCCTCCATCTAACTCCACGGGACAGAGACCTCTCCCGTGCTGCTGTCATCACCATCTCATCCTTACGTGTTCCCTATGAGATCTTCTTCCGAGTCGCCATTTGTAATTGCAATTGTCAGCGCTTACATACGGGAAGGAGTTCCGTCTTCGTAGAGCCTTATAAGTAGCGACTGCTTGTTTCCCCTCCATCCATCTGAGAACCGTAGTAGAACCAGATATGAAGAGATATTCAGAAGGGGAGGATGGAGAGACGGAGAGCATGAACGTGGCTAATGTCCTTATTCGCCTCTCTTGCGGCGACTGCGACGGAGAGGAGATCGTCGACGTCTCGGCGCGCACATCTCCTGCAGACAGAGTTTTCGAGTGCAAGACCTGCAACCGCCGGTTCCCGTCCTTCCAAGCTCTCGGAGGCCACCGGACCAGCCACAAGAAGCCGCGGCTCGCCGGGAACGGGCGCGAGGAACTCGCAAGGGCGAGGGTCCATGAGTGCTCCGTCTGCGGGCTCGAGTTCGCCATCGGTCAGGCCTTGGGCGGTCACATGCGGAGACACAGGGCGGCGGCCAACAGCTTTCCGCAGGGCTCCTGCCTCCAAGAGAAGAAGCCGCGCGAGGAGAAGGCCTTGTGGTTGGATCTGAACGCCCCACCGTCCGAGGGCGAGCGCGACTGCCCGAAGAAGATCTTTGGGTTTGAGATCAGTCCACCATGGACTCAGCCCCGGCGTGTGCTTGCTTTCGCTGACTGTTAATGGCCACATATATATGACTAGTTGTCACGCGGAGATATGTAAGGGTAAAATTTGCTGTTCCACCTTTTAATTGGGTTTATGAATGGCCTACAGATTGCATAAAAAATACATCTAATATTATTGTAAGCAGACTCAATCTTTAATGGAATCTTTATGCTTCTTTCATTTACTTCGCCGTGTAATGTTTCTTTGGTGATGAATGAGAGACACGCAATGTTGCATGTGTTCTTTGCCTGCGACTTCTCCCGCCGTGTTCTCCTCTGCCTCCCTGACCGGGATTCACACAGCCACTCTTTTCATGCAAGAGCAGAACACGCCATGGAATTGGATGCGTGTCGCACGACCTCACGAACATAACAACATGCACTGAACTAAAACCTTTCCATCGTTTCACATGCAAAGCGTCTGAAGACGAGATCGTAAGTCTTGTCAGCCTCAGGCATGCACGACGTTGATGTGTTGTGCCCTACGTCAAAGACGCTACTCTTCGGTGCATACAACGCACTGCTGCTGGTCTGGAAACGTGGTCTGAATCTCTTTCTGCGTCATCTACGTTTTCTGCTCTGCAAAGTCATAGATAGTTGATGAACAGATAAGAGTTCAAAGGTCAAGATAAGCCTGCTAACCTAATCCTAGGATTCAGTCATTAACGCAAGTGAAGACGCTTGATTAAGAGCTCAGTGTATCGGTTTATAGATCAACATATGAGATCGACCATAGACGTAAAGTAAACAAGGGAGCCGGTGGGAGGAGTGGCGGAAGTCCGATGAAGAAGCGTGTCTCCCGGTCCGTCAAGGACGGCATCCAGCTCCCGGACGGCCGCTACTCCCAACGCGTCGGTCTCGCCTTCTTGTGATAGATGAGTGGATTCATAAAGCTTCGACTTCTCCTCTTCACTGGGATCTTCTGGCGGGCGTGACCATTGCCCACGGCGGAGTGCTCCCCGACATCAACCAGGTGTTGCTGCCGAAGAAGACGGACGAGGCCTCCGAGGAACCCAAGTCGGCGCCCAAGAAGGATGCTAAAATTCTTTCATCGTTCTTATTTTGTAGCTCTACTTCACTCTAAACCCAAATTGCTCGAGACGATCGAGTCCCCGGTGCGCGTCCACTTTTAGAAGCTTCGTGTTGCCACGGTGAGAACAGCCACCCCAAGTAAGACTTTAAATTAAGCATGGTGACGACGCCGATACATACGCGAAGCTTTGCTTGATCTCAAAGTCAGCTGAGGGGGCAAAGAAGGAGGAGAAGTGCTGTTATCGGTCCTCATCGTGCAGCGTCAGATGGGGCCCACCGCGACTTATCACCCCATCTCCTGTGGTCGGTCCGGATTCATCCTCGCATCCGGACGCTGTTCCATCTCGATTCGTCAAACGTTACCACAATCCCAAAATATCTGAACTCTCTGCGTGTCTTACCTCCGCCGCACATCAAGAAACCAACGGCCGAGAAAACACCGTTCGAGGGAGAAGCCACCACGGTGCAACGTACACGTGTACGACTTGGGCCTCCGGGATTGCCTATTACTACTATTCCTCGTCTTAGCCGAAACGCTACGTGTCGGTCAGACGTAACAGCTGAACCCCCATTTTGCCGGTGGTCTTGACCGGGACGCTAGACCTGCCATAAAAGCTCCCTTCCCTCGATCCGGATAACAAAGTTTGCCCCAAATTGTCTTCCATCCCTTCGGCTTCAGTCTGTCGTCGAATGGGCTAATTTGGATCGGGTGGTGTCGAATTAGGGCTCGTCGGATCTCGATCGAGTGTTGCTTCCCTCCGCGGGCATCGACCATGCCTTCGGTGCTTGGAGGGCTTCTCCATCGCCGCGCCGCCATGATCCCATCGGCTACTTCGTTCAACGGTGGTTCCTGCTCTCATCGCCTTAAACAGCTCGAGAAGTGGAGTCGTCGCGGTAATTTGAGTCAATAGTAGGGTCCGAGTGCGACGTCGCGGTTGATTAACGGTCATTGTTCTCTCCTTTCCTGGCTCTCTTCGTCTTCGGTGTCTTCCTTTTGCTTGATTTGGAAGGGTTTTCTTTCATATCTTGGATCTTTTCCTATACTGGTTGTCGGCCACGAATCCTGACTTGGAGGAGTGTTTGACCGGGTCTGGATTCTTAACTTGGCTGAGGTAACTGATGATATTCTCCTGCTCTTTCTTCTTTTGTTTTGTTTACGGGTTATTTATATTTCCCGCGGCAGATGATCTGTCCTCGTTGCTGTTGTTTGGCATATGTGATCGGCAGGCTTCATTTTATCGTTCAATTTTATCTCTTTGGTGTCAGACTCTGTTACCACTGATGTAATTATCTTGTAGTTATGGTCACTCCATTTGAGCTGTGTTTTTTAGGCTGTTTCTGTTTTCTCTATAACGAATGTCTCTCACATGCGTTTTTCCTTGAGGCAAAACCCAAAATGTCGCCTTTCTGAGTGCAGCATCCATGTAAGTAGTTGGTGCATATTGAAACTGAGTAGGCATCTGTTCATGATTACTTTGTTACTAAGAATTTGGTTGGCTTGCTTATTGTAGAACTAAATAAAAATAAAATGGAATTAGCAAACATTTGTTTCATGACAACAGGTAAAAGATATGGTCCTATGTGTTGTATATTTGATGTTCTAGACACAAGTAGTATGATTCGGTCACAAGCCTCTGTCTTGTGGTTGCCTGATTTTGATCAACGCCATGTGCTCTTTTTTTTTTTTGGTTAACAGAAACATTATTTGCTTTCTTTTACTGGATTTTATTTCTGACATGTTGCAGTTTATTCTGAGGTTGCTCATTGCATCTTCTCGATTAGGTGAGGGTTGGTTCTGTTATTTGATTGAGGTTTGAGTGTTGGAGCTTCTATGAGTAAATGTACTTATATTAGATTGATCTCTTCCAAGCAAAAATCAATTTTGCACTGAATATTAGTTATGTGAGTTTTTGTAGTCTTGAACAGAGAGTTAATATATGTTCATTACACCATGCTTCATGTTTAGCAAATAAACTTGTGTAGCATAATATTCCTGCCAATTTCTTGTAGTAGTTCTATTGTTCTTGATATAAAATATACATATGGTGAAACCATTAATATGAACTCTTTGTCAGCTTTTGATACAATAGCAGCTGGATGGACAGTGTCTGTAATGCTGATACACCTCTTGGAGATACTAGTTGTGGCTTATATGTCTATGGCCTTAGCCACGGGAAATCAAATGTAGAAAACAAAGAGTGTGTTTGCTGGAATAAAAAAGAAACTGCTAAGCTTACATTGCAGGGGACCCCGAGTGATCCTTTTATTAGCGAAAATGATGTGTTAACAGTTCAAGAGGCTGATGTTGATCCTTCTTTGGTTCTGCCTGTCGGTGATCTTCAAGCACAGTTATCTGATAATGCAACCTCAGATGAGAAAGTACTCGAAGCAAAGCATCTTGAGAGTTACCAAGAGTTACATCATTTTGCTTCGTCGGATGTGAAGAAACAGAAAGCCTTGACTAAATCTGCAACATTTCCTTCCTCAGTGGAGGTGGACCCTGTTGATCTCTCTATAGATGGTGGTTGTGGGATGCCGTGCAGTGCTTTTCAACAAGAGTGTTCTTCTGCACCTAATAATCCTACATATGCACGTTCAGTTTCTCTCCCTGTGAGTCTCTATTGTCTAAGTAATTTGAGTATCGGTTGGTCCTAGTCTATGCAAGCATTCTTGGTGTTGTATCGTTACTAAACTTGCCAATTTATTGCTGCCATTACATCCTGAATATTGCACTGAAGAACAAATTGCTCCTAGGGAGCAATCATATTGAGGAAATTTACTTTCATATGGTGAAAATATTAGCAGAGAATTCTTTATGATGATAAAGGTCATTACTTTTTTCCTTGTGGACTGGGTTCCTTGTTGGTCCCAGGAGAAGATACTCTATGCATGCAAATATGATTGTTCATGTATTTATGGAATGTTCTGCTGGTAGTAGTCTCATTTGGATTGGTGTTAGATGCAAGTGATGGCACTACATACAATTTCAAACAATGCTGTCTTGGTTATATAAATTCCTACTTTTCTGGTTGATGCCTTCTAGGATGAGGTTCACTTTAAAAGCTTTCATGTGATGATAATGTTTCGTGTAGAAGTACTTCCTAATTATATTGATTGAACTGTTTTTTTCCAGGTTCCTTCAAAACTCATTTCTGCCGTAAAGGGAAGCCGTGCGAAGAATGGGTCACCTTCGAATGTGCAGTTGCATGTAAAATGGGGCCCCGAGGTTTATGATCCACCGTGCACCACAGTGTCGCACACTGTAAAGAAGAGCCATCACCAACGCCCCCGAGCAAAGAAAAAAGATGGCAATAAACACAAGCACAAGGGCAAGTCGGCACGGGGAAGCAATACCGAGAGGAGGAGTACAAACAGGAGCAGCGAAGGCAATATGGCTGAATCTGTGGATATGAGGTTAATTCTGGATTACATTTCGTAGATGATGACAACTTTGGCATGAATTTATGCATCAATGATCTTGAAATTAAGATTTAAATCACTATATTTTTCAGGTCGCAAAGCACAGGGGATATGTCCCTGCCCAATGGATACGGCAATTCCAGCATGGAAGTCTTGAAGTATGCAGTCAGCAAGCAAGATTCCAAGTGCGGGAACACCTTCTTGAGGGAGGCGCTTACTAAAGTGCATATATCTATGGCAGAGGCTACGTGAGAGGCCTTCGCTACTTCAATGTTTCGCACAAGATATTGCTGATGATTGTAGATAAATAAGCATGTCAAGTGCAAGCATGCATCGGTTGGTTTCCTTTTTCTCTTGGCCTGTGGTTGTCGTTGGTTGCATCTACTGTTGTCTGGGTTGAACACGAGAATGCTATGGTGATTTCAGAGTTCGAGGAACTAAGAACCGAGGCCATTATGTTGTCGTTTGGTCATGGACCATGTTTTGGAGAACTTAATGTCTCACCAATATTCGGTGTGCTTGGAACAATCTGTACCTGATGTTTCTGATGTGCCTATAAATCGGTCCATTTTATGAAAATAATTTTCTTGTATCTTCAAGATTAGTGGTAAAACTAAGATGTTTATGATATCTTGATTTTATAAGTTCTCGTAATGCAACTAATGGCCAGCAAAATGGGCACGACTTGCTTTACCAGTTCATCCATGGCAATCATAGAAGCCGGTGGATTTGCACCCAAACGGGTGTCTGTCTGGTCTGTTCACGCACTCCAACAGTTTTGGTAATGTTACTTTTACATTATCCGTTCATAAAAGATTAGGTATCATCTCAGTTAGGTATCATCTCAGTCTAAGTTATGAATGTTCGATAACAAAACAAATCGAGTAGTGATAGACAAGTTTCGATGTATCATGAAGATGATAGCCTTATAAGTAATTTAATAAACACTTAGTGTACGAGAGAGAAAGAAACACTTAGTGTTCGATTATCATCGCGTGTTGAGCGCATTGATAAGTTCTTTTAAACTTAATCTACGAACTTATAATTTCAATTAACACCAAACACTACCTCAAATCTCTATCTAGCTA
This sequence comes from Musa itinerans, assembly GCA_001649415.1. NCBI lineage: Eukaryota > Viridiplantae > Streptophyta > Magnoliopsida > Zingiberales > Musaceae > Musa > Musa itinerans. Next base: position 56,033 of record LVTN01000563.1, on the reverse strand, counting down.
GGTGCCACGAGGGGGGTTTTGAGTTGCTAAGATAACTGACATTTTTCTCCGTAATTTTATGCTCGTAGAAAACTAGGCCATTTTAGAGCTTTTTTTTATATTCCAGTTAGTGGTCACTCTATAGTATTGCAAACTCTATAGTCTTGTAAACTATTCTTGTTTATAATTTTCAAGCAAAAACACATAAAAATAAGATAAAATATACTGACAAATATATGTATAAGCAAATAAAAGCGACATTTAGTCTATTGACAAAGGCGTTATGAGTGTACAACAATCGTTTGTGACATTTTCCCCTATTTAAACTGTCAATGCCCTTGTCGATGCTTACTAGTAGTCCTTGATGACTGTTTTTTCATGTCGTAAGGTGTTTTCAGACTCCCAACTAGTTTTGTTTGGGAAAGTTTTTGTCATTTCATCAAGTACTCGATCTGCCTTGCTTCATTGGGTAACTTTGTCTTGTGATCTACTAAAATGATTTCAACTCACTTTTTATAGGAGGCTAAGGTCGGGGGTAGCTAAGTTGGAACACTTCAGAAAACATCTTGTGGGTCTAAGTGGTAGGCTTTTAAGTCATTTACGTGAAAGATATTGTGAATTTTGAGTTACATCGATAGTGACAACTTGTAGAAGACATTGCTTACCCTATTGATAATTCAGAAGGGTCTTTGCACAAGTTCCTTATGCAGTTTATGGTTGGAGCTTCACTAACACCAAGTCGTTGACTTTAAACCCCTATGGATGCCTTCATAAATATACCCACTTTTTCAACTTTTAGTCGCCTTCTCCATATAAGTAAAGTGATATGCTGACGGACTATACTCGGTATAACTGATCGCTAAGGTTTGAAAAGTCAACAACTACTATCCCGTAATGATCTCGAAAGGGCTATCGTTAGATGTAGAGCTATGTTGCAAGTTATATAAGACATTGCTTACCCTATTGATAATTCAGAAAGGTCTTTACACAAGTTCCTTGTGCACTTTATGGTTGGAGCTTCACTAACACCAAATCGTTGACTTTAAACCCCTATGGATGCCTTTATAAATATACCCACTTCTTTAACTTTTAGTCGTCTTCTCCATGTAAGTAAAGTGATATGTTGACGGACTACTTTCAGTATAATTGATCGCTAAGGTTTGAAAAGTCAACAACTGCTATCCTGTAATGATCTCGAAAGAGCTATTGTTAGATGTAGAGCTCTGTTGCAAGTTATAGGAGAATTGAGCTATGTCAAACAGCTTCACTCAATCTCGTTAGTTGACATTTACATGGTGCTAAAGATATTAGTCAAAAGACCGAATTTATTTTTTTAGTTTGGCTATCCGTCTAGGGGTGGAGACTTGTGGAGAAGAATAACTTAGATCTCAATAATTTAAATAGTTCGATCTATAATCGTCCTAAGAATCGCACATCTCGATCACTAATGATATTGTGTGGGACCTCTTAATACTTTATCATATTTTTCATCATCAATTTGACTATCTTCTTCGCTGAGGAGTGTAGGAGTAAAATAATGAATGTTATATATTTTGAAAATCGATCAAACACCACGAGTATCAATCTGACTCTCCCTTATTGTCGACAAACTTGATATGAAGTCAAAGGAAATGCTCTCTTGCATCCTTTCTGGTATAGGCAATGACTCCAAAAGTCTCGTCAACTTTCGTTGCTCTGCCTTATCTTATTAACAAGTAGGTAGTTTGAATATATTCTTCCATATCAGTCCCCATCTCCGATCAATATAAGGCTCTCTTTACAAGAGTCAACGTTCAGTGAATACCCAAATGGAACTATGACACTTTCTCAAAAGTTCATGTCTTATGTTGTCCGCTTAAGGAACATAAACTCTACTCCCTTTGGTGTAGACGAGTCTTTTTTAGACCCAAAATCATCATGTCTTATCTTGTTTGATTAGTTGCATTAGGATTACTAAATGGGGATCACTATACAGTCCATTCCTGATATTGGAAAGAAAATTAGATGTAGCCAACTTGCTTGGTCTCCACCTTCCAATTGCATAGTATTTATCATCTCCACTTTCCTACTCAATGCATTGGCTACCACATTTGCTCTTCCAGGCTTATACTCCGTTGTCATATCAAATTCAACCATCAAGTTCTACCACCATGGTTGCTTTAGGGAGAACTTCTTTTGAGTTTAGAAGTAACTCAATGTGATGTTGTCCATTCTTAGCACAAATTGCATTTCGAGAAGATAGTATTGCCAAACTTGTAGACAGTGAACCATCGCTATTATCTCCTTCTCGTGCATCGGATATTGTTGCTCGATCTCGTTGGGCTTGCGGCTCTCGCAGGCCACCAGTTGACCTTTCTGCATGAGTACTCCCCAAATAGCAAAGTTTAAAATATCTGTATGGACTTTAAAAGGCTTCTTATAGTCCATCAATTTGAGTACTGGTTCTTTCAACACAGTAGCCTTTAGGTCTTAGAATGTCGCTTCACATTTGTCTAAGCATCGGTAAGGCTGCTCTTTCTTCAGCAACTTCATCAGTAGAGTTGTGCACTTTGAGCGCACAGCTACATTTGCACAAATAATAGTTGATGAACCAAGAAAGAATCTCAGCTCTAGTACCTTTTGTGGTGTTTGTTACTCCACCACAGCTTATAACTTTGATTTATCCATTCAAATGGAACCTTCGTCGATTCGATATCCCAAGAATAAAATCTCTATTTGAACAAAATAATACTTCTCTCTTTTTATGAAAAAAATGTTCTCTCTAATTACCGTGCATCGGATATTGTTGCTCGATCTCGTTGGGCTTGCGGCTCTCGCAGGCCACCAGTTGACCTTTCTGCATGAGTACTCCCCAAATAGCAAAGTTTAAAATATCTGTATGGACTTTAAAAGGCTTCTTATAGTCCATCAATTTGAGTACTGGTTCTTTCAACACAGGCATCGGTAAGGCTGCTCTTTCTTCAGCAACTTCATCAGTAGAGTTGTGCACTTTGAGCGCACAGCTACATTTGCACAAATAATAGTTGATGAACCAAGAAAGAATCTCAGCTCTAGTACCTTTTGTGGTGTTTGTTACTCCACCACAGCTTATAACTTTGATTTATCCATTTGAATGGAACCTTCGTCGATTCGATATCCCAAGAATAAAATATCTATTTGAGCAAAATAATACTTCTCTCTTTTTATGAAAAAAATGTTCTCTCTAATTACCTTGAAAATTATTCAAAGGTTCTTGACATGCTACTCAAGTGTTTAGCTGTAAACGATGATATCCTCCAAGTAGACGATCACAAACTTATTTAGATACTCGTTACATAGTTGGTCCATGAGAATACATAATGTGGCCAAAGTTCTTTCAACACAATAGCCTTTAGGTCTTAGAATGTCGCTTCACATTTGTCTAAGCATCGGTAAGGCTGCTCTTTCTTCAGCAACTTCATCAGTAGAGTTGTGCACTTTGAGCGCACAACTACATTAGCACAAATAATAGTTGATGAAACCAAGAAAGAATCTCAGCTCTAGTATCTTTTGTGGTGTTTGCTACTCCACCACAGCTTATAACTTTGATTTATCCATTCAAATGGAACCTTCGTCGATTCGATATCCCAAGAATAAAATCTCTATTTGAACAAAATAATACTTCTCTCTTTTTACGAAAAAAATATTCTCTTTAAGAACTTTGAAAATTATTCAAAGGTTCTTGACATGCTACTCAAGTATTTAGCTGTAAACGATGATATCCTCCGAGTAAATGATCACAAACTTGTTTAGATACTCGTTACATAGTTGGTCCATGAGAATACATAATGTGGCCAAAGCATTTAATGACTTGAATGCTCCATATCTAACGTTTTTCTCTACATCGCAACCTATAGAAAATAGATCACGACATACAAAAATTAGGCCATTTTGAGACAGTCTTACTCATTCTAGTGAATGGTTGCTTTAGAGCCTTGCAAACTATTTCTGCTTATAGTTTTCAAGCAATAACACATAAAAACAAGATAAAATATATTACCAAATATACGTATAAATAAATAAAAATAATAAACGATCCGAATATGTTACAAGTGGACGATGACCATCCATGGTAGAATGCCGATTTGATGTATAAATCCATCCTATTAGGTAAAATAATTGTTCCAATATCATCTTAAAAATTTTCTTGAAAAGTTCATGAAGATTAAGAAATTATAGAGGAAAAATAAAAAAAATTAAAAACTAAAGGCTCATATTACAATCTCTGGTCACGAAGTTATGACTTCAATTATGATAATGATACCTATCTTGACTAAAACTTTAAATTAAAATACTAATAATCATAAAGTTTAAGTTAATATTCCAGTCTGGTCATGGGTCTTCCATGCGTGACGTGAACGGAGGCCGAAGATACCACTAAGATCGTTGCTGTGTCGTAGGAGCAGCAGTAAAGATGTGTCAAACTGCCTGATGGGTGTGTAACTTCAGAGGTTAAACAGCTTCTACAATAACAGAAGTTCCTGCTTTTTCTGATGGTAGAACAGATTATCCATCTTTAAAATTATTACCAGTAATGTTTTGCAGGATGATTCCCTCTCCTTCGGATGCTGAAAGCTGATCTCAACCAAAAAGCTCCAATTAGATTAATTTCGAGTCAACCTTCAAAGTGATTACTACAACTTGACACATCTTTCACGTTTCAACTCTGTTATCATCTCTCAGCAATCATGCTGATGAGCCGGAAATCTACACCATCTTCTCATCACAAAATCGAGCACTAAGTTCGTTGCTGTGTCGTAGGAGCAGCGGTAAAGATGTGCCAAACTGCCTGATGGATGTGTAACTTCAGAGATTAAACATCTTCTCAATAACAGAAGTTCCTGCCTTTTCTGATGGTAGAACAGATGATCCATCTTTAAAATTAATACCAGTAACGTTTTGCAGGATGATTCCCCTCTCCTTTGGATGCTGAAAGCTGATCTCAACCAAAAGGCTCCAAGGAGATTAATTTCAAGTCAACCTTCAAAGTCATTACTACAAATTGACACATCTTTCATGTTTCAACTTGGTAGCCATCTCTCAGCAGTCATGCTGATGAGCCGGAAATCCACACTATCTTCTCATCGCAGCCAAATCGAGCATACTCCTTTTTTTTACCCTCGCCTATGCTTTGAGGAACTTCCAACATATTGGGAACTAATCATTTTTCACGAGATATAAATAGGTCCCTGTACAAATTCATGTGCCGCATTTATCTTAACTTGATCTAATTGCGACCAGGAGGTATCTTGGTGACTCTTTCCGCTTGCATTACCTATACACCCAAGTCACACTTGTGCCAGCAATAAATAGCTGCCCTAATGTCCAAGATCTAACTCCAGTCATTCCATGGCTGTTCTCAAAGATCCTTCAACCGTATTGGCACTCCCTTCATCAAGTCAGTAATCACTTTCATCAATACGTGAAATGTGGCTTTGCAGACATCTGTAGGTATCAAAATTAGGAACAATCTTTAACTTTCTGACACAGCAATTGACTTCCCTCTTTCAAAGTGGAAAATTGTTGCCCCATCTTTAAGGATCACTACCAGTAGTCTTTACAAGAACATTGACCCTCCTTGAAATGGTGGAACCGACTTCGATCACGCAGAACAATCTCCCGTGAGACAATTCTTGAGATGACCTTCATGGCTTCATGGCAATCATTACAAACCCGCAAATTCTTCACAACTCGAATTGTGGTACCATCCTTTGTGCTGATGAGCCCAAAAGCTACAGCTAACTTCTCGCTGTGCATCGACAGCACATTCTCCTTTTCCTCCTCATCTATGCTTTGTGAAACCAAGGACGTGATGGGGACATATCCTGCGAGCTTCATTCTTAAGCTCAATGTACTGATCATTGAATATATCTTTTCAGATTGTGGATGCGAACGATCGCCCATGAAGAACTCATGTACCATGTTGTCTACCTCAATCCAACTGCAACCAGGTGTCTTCACCACCCTCTTCTCTCGCATCATTAATCTAAACTTCGCTGCATCTTCCAACCTTCCCATTGAAACATACACGTTTGCTAGATACACATAGCTGCCCGAGTGCCCAGGGTCTAACTCCAGTATGTGTTGAACTACTCGTTCCCCTCGGTTTATGTCCTTGTAGATCCTGCAACCACCCAGCAGAGCACCCCATACGATGACATTGGGTGCCACCTGCATTGAATTTATCAAGTCCTCAGCTTCATCAAGCCTTCCAGCGCGGCTGAGAAGATCCACCACACAGCCGTAGTGCTCAACCTTTGGGATGATCTCAAACTCCTCAGTCATCATGTCAAAATAACAAAGCCCTGCATCCACTAGGCCAGCATGAGTGCAAGCAGATAAAATGCCCATGAATGTGATGTCATTTGGCTTCACGCCACTCTTTAACATTCTGTGGAAACCAGATATTGCATCCTCGGCATGGCCATGCATGGCCGATGCAGTGATGATTATACTCCATGACACCACATCCCTCTCTGCCATTTTGTCGAACACTGATCTTGCCTCGGCTACACAACCGCACTTGGCATACATGTCCGATAGTGCATTCGCCAAGAAGAGGCTCAATCCCATGGCTCTCCTCTTGATGAATCCATCGATCCACCTTCCTAAATCAAGGGCACCTAGGTGGGCACAGGCTGATAGTACACTCACAAGTGTAACTTCATTGGGCTGCACCATCGGGATTTGCAGCATCCTGCGGAACAGTGAAATGGCCTCCGAGAACTTCTCGTTCTGAGCGTACCCCGAGATCATGGCATTCCAGCAGCCAACACTCTTCTCATTTGCTTGATCAAAGACCTCACGAGCAGCGCCCAAGTCGCCAGACCGGGCATGGCCTGCAATCATCGCAGACCAGGAGACCATGTTCCTCTCAGGCATCCGATCAAACACCTTCCGCGCCATGGCGATGTCGCCACAAGAGCAATACCCAGAGACCAGAGTGTTCCAAGAAACGACGTCCTTCGTGATAATTTCATCGAACAGGCGTCGTGCATCGTCGGGCCGGCCGAACTTAAAGTACATGTCGACGAGAGAGTTGCGGACGAAGAGGTTGGAGTCGAAGCCGCGCGTCAGGACGAGGGCGTGGGCCATCTCCCCGTCCGACCTGGAAAGGAGGCCGGCGCAGGCCTTGAGGACGGAGGTGAACGTGAATTCGTCGGGCAGGGGGGAGCCGGCGGCGAGGAGGCGGCGGAAATGGCGGAGGGCAACGGGGTGGAGGTGGTGGAGGGCGAGGGCCCGGAGGAGGGAGTTCCAGGCGACGAGGTTGGGGGCGGAGAGAGCAGAGAAAACGAGGGCGGCGTGACGAGGGTTGGAGCGCGCGGCAGCGGCGCAGATGAGCTTGACAGCGACGACGTTGGGGTCGACGGCGTCCGGGGGCGGAGGGGAGGTGATGAGGTGGGCGTGGAGTTGGAGTAGCTGGCGCATGGTGAGGTCGCCTGCGCATCTTAGGAGAACGGTGGTTGGATCGCGGCGGGGAAGGAGGGCCAGCGCTGGGCGGCGGCGGCGATCGTCGTGATTCGTGTCTCAAACTCGTGCCCGCCTGTAGCTTCTCGGTCTCATGAGCTTGTCATCTCCGTATCAGAATTAACCGCAATTTAAGCAAGTGATAGAAAATGGATTAATGAAGGGTTTTATTCTATTTATTTTTTTATAATACATTACTGAAGGAAAAATTAGGATTTGGGTTAAACCACGACCAAACATAAGTCGTTAACAAACGTAGATTTTTATTGCCAATCTCTTCTTTGCTATGTATCATCTTATTTTTATTTTTTTAATATTTTCAAAAATATTTCTATGTAAATAGATGTAAATACTTTTCTTTTTCTCTTAAGGCAATGAGCGATGAAGCAAATTACGATGAAAATGAGGGAAGAGGAGAAAAGGAGTGGGTGGAGGAGAGGGAGGTAGGGGAGGGCGAAGCGATCGAGTGCCCCTTCTTGCACCTGAAGCAGAAGGCTCATCGTCGCAACCCATAAATACACCATCACTCATGCACCCATTACTTCGAGCTTTTATAAGACTAATGGGTGCAAACGTTTGTGCTTATGAATTCACCTGGCGAAGGGATCGAGTGCCCCTTCTTGCACCTCAGGCAGAGAGCTCATCGTCGCAATCCATGAATGCATCATCTTATCTGAAATTTCTATAAGACTAATGGATGTAAACTCACATGATGCTTATAAATTCACTTACAAAGTATTCGAGTGTTAACGACACTTTGAACGTAAGAATCACAATATTTGGCAGAGGATAATAGTCGACGAAAATAGAATAGTCATCTTTAAAATTAAAAAAAAAGAGATGCTATATAAGAAATTTCCAAACTTATGATTTTTTTTTCAAAAATTTATCTATTATTTATTTAATTTAATTTAATATCTTGGACCCACACAGTTATAATTACAAGGATATACACTTAAAATATTGATATGGTGATCCTATACTACATTTACTTGGTAAAGTCTTTTAACTATTGATAGGATATATATAAGATTAAATCTCGTTCTCATCATTTATAATCCCATGAAATAGATGACGACAGTAAACTCTGTTTGCATCTCTCATCACCGACGGTCACAACTTTTGGCTTTAACCAGCTTCTCGCTGAAGTCCCACAGCCTCCTCGCCAGGGTTTCGTCTCCGGCCAACGAGCTCGGCTTCGCCTCGTTGCAGTCGACGAAGTACTTCCCCGTCACGCCCTTCACGCTCGGATGTAGCGCAACGTAGCAAGTCGTAGCTGCTCCCTGCACCGCCGAAACATAACGATGTGAGCACACAGCCACAGGTCCCTGCATGGCTTTCAGCAATCCGCGGGGTCGTACCTGCGGCACGTTCTTCCACAGGATGTATGAGACCATCTTTAGCATCCCTGCAAGCAAACAAGACGGCTCAGAGAAAGAGGAGGACATGATCGAGAGCTTGGTATAAGAACATACTCATCAGGAAGAAGGTGTGCCTCATCAGGTTCGTCATGATGAGTCCTGGATGAACAGAGTTGACTGTAACATTTGCTCCCTCTTCCTGTCACAGCAGATTGCTCTGCTCAGGTTTTGGAGTACCAAATGCGGAGGCTTAAGAACATTTGATCGCCACAGTACCTGTAGACGCCTGGAGAGCTCATTCGCGTGTAATATGTTGGCCAGCTTAGATTGCCCATATGCCTTCTTGCTGGAGTACCTGACAACAGTTCATTTACCAAATCAGTCGTCTCCGAAAAGATGATTCTAATAACCAATTAACATACCCATATTTTTCATTGAGTTCACTAAATCGAATTCCATCTTCATAGGTGTATATGTGAGCCACAGACGACAAGTTCACAATGCGACCTTCGATTCCTGTCTTCCTCGCAGTGCTTTTCATCTTCTCAAGAAGAAGATTCGTCAGCTGAAAGTGACCTGATGGCAAAAGATCGAGGGAACAAAGCATTTCAAACTTCCCTGTGATAAGCTTTGAGAGAAGGATGTAGATGTAGAGCACCTATGTGATTTGTAGCGAACTGCATCTCTGTTCCATCCTCAGAGAGCTGGTGAGGGCAGAACATGACGCCGGCATTGTTTCTACAAGCACAGTGCGGAATCGAAGTCAGTGCAGAAACATCAAAGCTACGAGGGGTAACTCATGATAAGAAGACGGGGAGTACATTAAGATGTTGAGGGGAAGATCCATGGAGAGGAACTTGTCCGAGAAGGCACGCACAGACTTCAGTGAGCTGAGATCGAGCTCTAACAGATCCACCCTTGCAGATGGAGTGGTATTTAGGATAAGCTGCTTCGCATCAGTGGCAGCCTCCATGTTCCTGGCTGCAATGATGACATGGGCACCGCGAAGTGCGAAGACTCTTGCGGTCTCTGCGCCGATTCCGCTTGCACCGCCTGTGGACGTGACAGTTTCCTGCATGAGGTTAACCAGTGGAAGCTTATCGTGGAGAGAAGGAAGCATACCGGTGATGATGACGGTGAGGTTGGATGCGTCGACGCCTTCGGTCACCTGCTCTGCTGTGGAAGATGATCCGAAGCCGCTTGGCCCTGGTAACCCTGTCACTAGTGAGATGATTCCCATGAAAGCAAGCCTTGGTGTTGAGGAGCTAGGGGGAGCGATTAAGTGGAGGAAAGGAACACAGCAGATGTATGTATTCGAGGGAAGCAAGTCAATTTATAGCAGAGAAGTTGAGAGAGACAGAGAGAGAGAGAGAGCGACCATGAGGCATTAGGAAGGTAGGTCACGAGATACCCATCTTCTACCAACTTTTATATACATATATATATATATATATATATATATATATATATATATAATATAAGAAACCATATTCCATTGGATTGGGAGGGTTTGTTACATCAAATCTACCTACTTTGTCTCCACTTAGACCAAATCCTTACGATAAATTGATTATATAGATGGTTGATCCATGGTCATACACTTGTATTAGTATCTGAGTTGGAAGGGCTGTTGCATCTAAATGCCAACCCATCTCTCTCTCTCTCGCTCTCTCTCTATGTGTGTGTGTGGAGGGTTGTTGCATCTAAATGCCAACCCATCTCTCTCTCTCTCTCTCTCTCTCTCTCTCTCTCTCTATATATATATATATATATATGTGTGTGTGTGTGTGTGAAAAAAAATAATAAATTTTCATTGGGGAAAAAAAGAAAATTACTTGTTTTAGGGTATTGACTAAACGACCTAACAAAGTTAATCACAAAGGCTCTGTATGATTTCCTTCACGAATCTTGAAGAAAATCTCAAAAAAGATAATTGTTTGGGGTATTGATTAAACGTCCTAACAAAATTCATCACAAACGCTTGTCGTATGATTTCTTTCACGAATCTTGAAGCAATCATCTTCTCGAAATCTCAGTCCTAGTGGGAGAGACGATCATCGCTGTGGGTTCCATCTAGAAAGAGTTAGCACGGATCTTGTAATCCAAAGCAAACAAACAACAGCGCCATGATGGCAGACAGAGAACGACGGCAAAGCATGAGACCACAGAAGCCTTTGACTGTGACCAGCAAACTCAGATCATAATACTGCAAGCCATCCCAATGCACTTGAGAAACTTGTATCTGCTCACCTGCAGAGCCACATTCAGTTGCTATGTGGTCTATCATAATTAAGAATTTAGTAACCATTCTCCCTCATTTTCTCATCAATTTTCATCATGATGGCATCATGAGTTTGCTTCCAAGGCATCCTATTAATATAACCAGGTGGAACAGAGAACAGCTTATGGTTTCTACCTTTATTAGCACAACTACATTGATCTTAAATCAATATAAAGATTTCCAATAACCAGCCACTAAAAGCTTGTACCATAAAAGATCACATACCTAGGCAAATGAAGAAAGTGATCCATCTTGCCAATTACTTTCTAAATTTCATTGATTCTGCTTGGAAGCAGAAAAGTCAGGCTCCACCATGATATCCTCCATATCATTAAACCAGCACATTCATCATTCTACTTTTGATGTTAAATGTATCTGCATTTCACATGTAACAAATCAATGTATTAACTAAAGGCAATATCTCCTATCAAATGCCAAGAATATGAACTATTAGCAATTCTTTAAGAGTTGGCACATTAAATTCATTCCTAATTTCCACACTATAAATACCAAATCATATTTAAAAGGAAGCTTTCTTGTATAGAGTATAACAGTTAGAAAATAGACCCTACTAAACATGGTGGTGATACTCATCTGTTGAGTCCCAAATATCGACAAGTTATCTCGATTCCAAACACAACAAAACAAAGCTCTGCACTTGTTTGACAATCCTTCATTTGTTAACAAGGAATACAAAGTATCGGTAAGATCTGAATGCAAATGTTTCATTGTAACCTCACATTTAACAACGAAATCTCTCTACAAGTCATGTCATTACTACAAGCAATTCTAACAAAAACATTAATCTATAAAGGAATCTTAAGTGACCAAACAATAGTCAGGAAGATTACCCCCAAAAAAAAGAAGCATACAAATTACAGGCACTGGTTTGGGACACTTCTACAGGAAAAAGGCACACAATTTACAGGCACCAGTTTGGCATACTTCTACAGGAAAAACAGAAAGCTGCAGCAACTGAACATCATATATCATAATGACAGAAAAACTCCAGCTAGCAAGTGCTGTAGTGTTCTCAGATCTGATTAACAGTAATTGCATCTTTTTGCAAATCATAAACCTATGTCCATGTACCAAGAAGGTTAATACGACGACGGCAAACTTATGAACACCGCAAGAAGGAAACAAGCAACATACTGTAAAGTGATATTCAGTGGTTTCACTTAGAAAAGTTTCTGTTAAATGATACCAAACTATTGACAGTTTCAGAATTAGAAAATACAAAAGATAGTTCCTTTATGAATCAACATCATAATACTACCACCTTAAAGTACCGAATACAAATAACTATACAGTTTTTGACTCAACATGTTCTGTGGAGACTAGTGTGACTTGGATGTAAACACATTGACGAGCCCCAAAAGCAGAGCTTTACCCACAAAATAATCAGGTAAGGGGCAAAGTGAAACAGAAGAATTCATAATCTGTCTTAATTCCCCAGTCCAGACGTGAGAAGTCCACAAAGTTATAATTAGACGATACCACTTTTCTTATATACTGTATGCCTGCAGCTCCAGTCTCATCCCAGTTTATTTTCCAAACAAACAAAAGACAGCACCAAGTCAATCAGCAAAAGCCAGTTGCAGAAGGCCGCATGCATGCTAAGGATAAACTTTTAATGCATCGGTTCCTCTTATCATAAATGTGTTAGTAGACAATGAAACTGACCATAGTCACAACTACACACCACATTACCGTATTCAAGATAACAGAAGTTCATTGGATCCAAGATGAGGAGGGCGCATGCACACATGAACTTCATGTTCCTCAGATCCAACTCGATGTTTAGGGATCATAATCTCCAAAACAGTTCCCGTCTCATCATAGTATGCTTCCAGATTAGCATCTTCAGGAATTCGTGTAGCAAGAGGTATTTCCCTCACAAATTCCCCTGGAGGACAATGCTCCGGGGAAGGATCTGTCAGCTTAAAGGTTCTATCATGCCTTTTTATGTAAGGCATCCGAGCAGTACTGACACATGATATCTTTACTATTCCATGAGTAAGATTGTTTTTCCAAGAGACTTTCACCTTCTGCTGGTCGGAGAAAGGCAAGCTAACCATGATCAAATACCCTTCTCCATCCTCATATATTGTCTTCGCAGCAGTCACCGGTCCACACGGATGCCTCATAACACCCGTAAACTCATTTACCCACGACGGTTCAGCAGGGCGAATTTCCATATCTTGGCAGTATGAGTTGTTACTCAAGCAGCAGTCCTCATCTGTCCCATGGGGGAAAAAATCCTTCCTGCGTTTGCTGCATTTTGGTGAAAGGTCCATACAATCTCCACCTGCATGAGATGGTTGTGTTGACAGATTAAGACCTGTGCCATTAAGCAATTTCCTCGAATTAAGGTGAGAAATATTCTTTAAAGGAGGTGGTGGCCTTTCGAGCTCAAAATCAGTGCTCGGAAGATTCCTCCATGACCCAAAATCACTAGCCTCTGGTGGAATCGAGAAATTCAGGTCCCTCCCAGTAAGATCCATCCACTTCTTGCAATCCGCCTCAGAAACCATAGAAAGGTTTGGTGACCACACGACCTCAATTCCATGGACACACTGTGGATTTGACAGCCCCCTATACTGCTTGCGCTGCATCCGATGTGACCTTGCAAAGCCCTTGTCGACGCTGAATGGGAACTGAGGCTCCCCAAGACGCGAGTGCCCGTTCATGTAGCTCCGCAGCTGCATCTTTCCAAGTGCATTCTCCGGTCGCTCCTTGAACACCCACATGTACATATTCTCCATGTCATGCTGAACAAGGAACACATCAGGACACAGGTCGGACTTATCGAAACCCGAGAAGCCATTTGCATCATGGATGATCTTGCCCTTGAACTTCTCAGAGAGCACAGGCTTGAAATAGAAATTGAAGAAGAACCATGCACCCCAAATGCTGTCCCCTCGCTTGGCGCACTTGCGCCCCCCAGCAGGAATGATCCCAACCTTGGGGAGGATGAGCGCGGTGTCAGCGTCATACACCTGGGTTCCGAGGCGGACATCCAGCATGTCGCAGGAGACAGGGTTCCACGACTGTTGGGGAGGGGAGCGGTCACCGGCGAGTGGAAGATTGATGTCAGGAGGACCGGAGAGGGTGATCTGCGGGCGCTGCTGGCCCAGAAGCTCATGGTCGTAGTCGTCATGGGCGGAAGCTGCAGCGAGTGACGGCTGGGAAACGCCGCTGGGGTCCATGGACAGAAGGGTCGAGGGGTGGTGGTGGTTGTGGTGGTGGTGATGGTCCATGGAGAGAGCAGTAAGAAGGGACTCCCCCATGGCGTGCTCTCGCTCGCCCCTCTCCGTCTCTTCTTCCCTCGATCACCTCTTCTCTCCTCTTCGGCTCCTATCTATCTATCAAGATTCGAGATCCACAACCACATGAAATCCTCACAATTCCATCCTATAAATCCCACCGCCAATTTATAAAAAAAAAACTATAACAAATTTCTCCCTTTCGAAAAAACAAAAAGGAAGACCCTTTCTATCATCCACTACCACCCACGATCAAAGGAGCGAACCCTAGAACAAGGAAAGAGGAATCGAACAGGAACAAAAGACAATGAAAGTCGACAACTTCCGGGATCCGCCGCTAATAAACCCCCCGGAACCCTCCAAAAACGGGAGGGAATAGCCGAGCAGGTAGGATCAGATCCGACCCCATCCTCTCCCAGCCACCGATCGAGAGAAGGCCTGGCCCAAACCCTAACCCTAGCGCGCCTCAGTTAGAGTGATCAGTCGCAGAAGATTACCTTCGTAAGATCGAGGGAGGCGGCGGCGAAGGGTGGTGGAGGATGCCTCTTGAAGCTTCCTTTGCGCTCGCCGCCTCCATATGGGGGGGTGTGCTGCAAAAATCAGAGGGGGAGAGTTATTATTATTGCTTCCGCTCGTTGTTTGGTTTATCTGCAAAGGGAGAGGGAGAGGGAGAGGGAGAGAGAGAGAGGGTCTGTGTGTCACTGCGACGCCGGCTTGGGTCGGTTGCGTGGCCTTCTCTTCAATTATAGAGGAGTCGGTCAAAAAGAGATGGGTCTAATGTGCCTGTCTCTTGACATGTGAGCAATAGATAGGACGCTTTCATACGCTGGTAGGGACTCATGCTGGTGGAGTATAGAGAAGGATGGATATGAGCGTTGAGGTCTTTGACTCTTTAACACCCCCAACAAAAACATATACTACTCAAATCCTGCTAGTATCAAATTTTGATGATCAGTCCATAAATTCGGATTTTTTTTTCTTTTCATGTGAATGATCTTGTAAAACTAGTGTTCGATAAGTGTTGATGAACTGATGCGTTGTGGTTGATGAGTCAGCACGGCCTGATCCATGGGGCTATATCGGGAGTCTCCGATCGGCTTGGGTGGCTCTTGGGATCGATCAACCACCACTTTGAGTGTGGGCGCCGGGAATCTGATCAGTGTTTCCCTTCCGGAAGGTGACGGCTTTCCTGCAAAAGAAAAGACCTTCGTCGGATGTTTTCCGACTTTGGTCCCTCCGACGATCAAGTCAGTAGCGGGTTGGATCCTCTTTTTTTTCCTTCTCTTGGCGGGATGTCGGTTGGGGGCTTTTATACTACTGTACGAGGGTCGGTCGTACGCGGGTTCGACATGACAATCGATCCTCGAGAGATGAGATGGTACCTTTGTATGGTCGTCATCTCGGGATGCGCGGAACGGTGCCATCCCGAGACGCACGGAATGGCACCGTATAGCGTCGCCCCGAACTTTCTAAGACAGGTCGTACCGGGTAATGCTTTGGTACGGAATCTGGTTTAGCATGCGGGGGTGTTCCTCTCGTTAACTTAGCTGCGACGTGGTGTAACGTGACCTGGGCCCAAAATATACCTTATCAATAAGGATTCTCATTTTTACGATATGAATTAGAATGAAAATTTTCGATATGATTTCTTTGCAATGTGAATGATCCCAAGAGAACATAATGTTAGACATAGTATTTTCATGACACAAATTATGATGAAAATAAATTATGTAGCTTCTTTACTAATTTCCATAATCGTATAATGTTTGCTTAGTGAATTTTCTCCTGATGATTAAATTAGGATTAATTTGATGTTGAAAAAGAAAACTTTTTATGTATTTGAATACTCATAAAATGAAAATAAAAAAAAAACAAAAGCCTTGGTATTTAAACATTATTGATAGAAATTATAAGACATTTCCAAATAGAATAGAGAACCAGTCCTGTCAGTCTAAGACAAGAGTAGAATATTAAGATACCTGTAGTGCTATTCCAACTTCTCCAGCTGCTTATATAAGCTGAAAACTGCGAGGTAGATAAGCTGCATGCAGTAAGCAACCTTTGGTGTCTCAAAGTTGTGCTTCTGTACCTACCAAAGAATATTTTTGGATGCAACAAGCAGTTTGATAACTAGTGCAAGCAATAGTTGTAAGGGCACACATCAGCTTACTTTTAATCCAACAAAATCTGCAAGTTCAAAGTTGAAGCAAAGGCTCAGCACCTTAAATGAGAAATCTATGATTAACATATCACTATAATGCTAAAATTTTATGACATAATCATAATTCTGTGAGCATCTAAGTTTATGAGAACTAGAAATCAAGAGAGTTGAATGTTCTTCATGTAACAGCATGTAAAAAAGACCATCAGTAGCATAGCTAATTTGGACAGGTTTAAGAAGTGATGAATTCATAAGATCTCCACAGAGTTTGAGAGACACAAGAATAATTCAGAAAACAGGAATCAAAAGTCATCTGGTGTTCCCAGGAAATTGAACATGCTGGGAACTACAACACTAGTATATAAAAAAAAAAAAAATGTCTTGTAGAGACCCCTCAGTGAAAGATTGCAAAAAAGCTTACTGATGATGGTGTGATCAATCAATCACTGTTGAGTAGTTGAAATTATTATCCACCCCGGGAAAAGCTTCATGAATCATTGGTGCACTTTTCAATAATTGATACCTGGTCTAGAATCTGTAGGCTATTCAGAGCCAGTAGATCTATATCTATTGCACTCTCCATGTTGGATATCAGCTTTGACAGTTCAAAAGCAGAACCAACAACTCCTCACAGTGAGATCCAGGGATGCAGTTTATCCCCAAACAAGTCAATAGTCACAGCATTCAACACAAGGGCCATGAATAAAGGTGCAATGTAAGAATATCAATATCCCCAGAAGGGAAGAAACTAAAAGCCTATCCTTAAGTCATTGTTTAAAAGGAGACTACTGAATTAGAGTGGTAAAAAAGAAAGGCTACGACCACTTGTTCCACATCATCTCATTTGGACTGTATCTCCATATTAGATCCAAGGATTCTAAACTATGGGCAGGCACCAGGCAACACATGGAAGGGAACAGAAACAGTCCTTTTCCTTTATATTGTGGTGCAATTTGTAATGCTATGAATTGACGGATGACATTGCCTATGGTTACGAGGAAGTCAATATAATCATTAAGATGTTTATTATTAGATAAGTCTTATGATGGATCATACTGGTATCTCACCGAGTTGGTTTGGAGAACATAAAGTTGAGATACCATCAGCTGAAGCATACAGAAGGGAAAGACAAGTTGAACTTGAAGTCTTGACAAGCTTGTTGTTGGACCACTTGCCTTTTTGCCGTCTGTTGTTGCACATTTGGATGCAGACTTCTTCCATTATTTACATGCAGCGTCTGTGTTTCATGTCCTCGGCATCTGAAACGTAGAGCCAAACAAATATGTGGATGAGAACGTTGCAACCATTGAATTATACCACTAAAAAGTAATTGAGATACTGACTCAAATCTATATGCTAATGAAGATGAATATTCCCAGTGCATATGCCATCTGACACCCATGTACAGTTATCTACTGATCCTGATGAGCAGAGCAGGTCGCAAACCAAACAGAAGAGGAAGAATCAAATACGTCTCTGCAGATACTTTTCTGGGCCCGTGCATGATTAGTTTCGACTGTGAATGTGGAGCTCCCCCACATAACTATCTTGCTTTTGTATGTGGCTTGCAAGAGTCTAGACGTATGATGACCATGACCGCGCATCTCTGTTACCAGGAAGGTGCAGAGCATGGGGGTGGGAGCTCCACACACAGAGTGCCCACAGAAATGCTCGGCCACCACCAACTTTGTCTCGGTCCTCAGTGATGAGATTGAGCCAGTGAACCGACAAATCCTTATCTTCCAATCAGCTTTACTTCCCTGGATAGCACACAACTGGAAGCAGCAAGAATCCTATCAGATGAACACCAAGCAGTACTTCTTTCCTGTCTGTTACTAGCCAAAATTTCAGTCTAAAATTATGCCAAACTTTTAAATATGGCACGGGAATGTACTATATTCTGGGGGGGGAAAGATGGGAGTTTCCGAATTACGCAAGGCAAGCAAGAGTAATGCAGCAATTCTTCAGCAAAAAGAAGAGTGGAAACCTTGTGTTTCTGAAGCTAGTCAAATGGCAATACCTGCACTAACTAAAAAGCAAAAAACCATTTAACATGTACAGAAATTGGTTAAAATTGTAACCCTGATGATCATTCTCAAACCTCCAGATGTCCCGAGAAGAAGAAAGAAATAGAAAAAGCCTCATCAGTATTGCACTAGTGACAGAAGTTACACTGTCATGTGTTCTACTCACATATCTAGTGAAATAAAGTCATTGTCTTGTGGATATTGTTTAATGTCAAAGCACTCTCTTCCAGCAAAAAGTGGGAGTGATAAGAAGTTTTTGAAACAAAGTTTTCCCTGTATAGCTATTTGTAAATTTTACAACATTGAGCTCATTTACTAGAACTTCTCTGTTTCAAATTTTTCTTACTTCTGATGACACACAATTGGATATACTATTTGAAAGTATTAAAGTCTGTGATTTTCCATGTGTGTGTGTTTGTCATATTTACATATAGTATAACCTATCATAATTAGCCTTTTTCTAATGCGAACAAGCTATGAGTAACAGACCAACAGGAAGATTGATAACAACCACTAAAGTGAGAATCAAGGAGAGTAGAGTCGGTGTGAGACTAAAGGGTAATCAACATAGTCCTATTTAACACAAAAGTAGGCCCCCTATTATGAATTCCATTCTTGCAATTTGACAATCTATCAATAACTAGAAGATTCTTATCTTTTTTCCATGCATATAAAATCAACAAGGCAAGAAAAACTATAACTTGGTTCTGGGAGTTCCACTGCATACGTCAGTTGCCAGAGAACTACTGATCTATTAATATTATTTTATGTGTCTAGCTTTAGGATAAACCGTACAGAAATTTGGCATTACAGGTAATCAGCTTTTACTTTAAACCAAGCAGCACCCATGTGTTGGGTATCCTAATAAAACTGACCAAGGAATATTGATTCTAAAGGTTTAAAAGGACTTATAAAACTAGCATAGGATACAATATAGTAGAAGAAGTTATGTTCATTCCCATGTTTTAAGTATCCTGATGTGACGCAATAAGTATTGATTTCAAAGGTAAAAAACTTTTAAAATTGACATAAGATACAAACATACTTGAAACAGGTAAATTGATTCCCATGTTTTGAGTACCTTGATGTGAGGCAATGCATTCGGCAACCTCACTTGTGATGCCAATAGGGTACAGTAACTGAAAGGTGCTATACCTGGACATTGTAAATAACAAATAAATAGATCATGTAAGTGTAGCAGGGGCAGGGATTGGCACATCATATCTAACTGGAAAATTCATACCTAAACCATAATAACCAAAAGGTGCAAAGCCAAGCACCTCTTACTTACAGAAGAAAGAATACCTAATGATCTGTAAAGAGAATGGTACAGGAGAAAATGTTTAGTTCAGTGGCTATAGTAGATTGAACGGAACAATCTAATACTTACGCTCAAGAAAACTAGTGTTATTGATATGCTTAAGAACAACGTAGTGCCAGTCAAGTGAAGTAGAATTTGCATTGTGCTAAGCCTGATAAATATGACTGAACTAAAGTAGCAGCATCTTGTTTCTGTATCATGTCTAAAGAAAATCAATATGTTAGAAAATATAATCAAATTTTGGAATTTGGTTACACAACAATAGCAACCTCAAAAGTAAAATGTATTTACATATCCGAAAAAGTTGATAATCATGATATTGGCAAACTCTTCCACATGGTGTGTGTTCCATCGTTCAAATTTTGAATTTCACACCCCAAATGCTTTCAATCATTCCATCCCTTTTCTCATCTTCATAAAAGTTTGACACTTACTGCACCCTCAAATATCTACAACAAAAATCGAATGCGGAAAATAACATGAGCGCCTACTCCTACTCACTCATGTAACTTGACCTCGATATTGGCTGGCCAAGCATACCTATCCAACAGACTCTGAGTATTCATGTCTCATGACAATAATTGTAGAAAATTGGTAAAAGGGAAAACAAATCCATCAGTTTCTTACGGTGAAAGTTGGGGGACAATCATACAGAAACAACTATTTCCAATGAGCAGTGGAGTCAATCTAAGATTTTTTTGTCCATGGTACAACGTGCTAAAATCATGTGGTTTTTGTATGCATGAATATCCGAAGTACCCTATGGAATGTATTTGATTTGAAGATCACAAAACAATCACCTTAGAACAAGCTGCAGGATCAACAATAAAAGCCAATACCAAAATTGGATGAAAAGCACTAACCCACATGAGATTTAAGGCCTAGAACGCATATTATAGCATAGGGATCACACAGAGAGTATAAATCCTCTCGCTGTGTACTTGAGATTTATGTTTATTTCTATTAATCCATCTAGCCCTTTGTCTCTTCCAAGATTCCAGTGTAACATGTTTGTTCTTAATTATAAGAAACCCGAGAAGAATTACCTAACTCAATATAAGGCATGGACAATGTAGTGCATAAGGCAAGAGAAATAAGCATTTTACCATGTGTCAAGAGCCGAGAGGAATAAGCATGGGAAGAAGCTCTTCCGGCATTTATCCTATCTCAGTAATAATACTAACAACAATCGGTCTTTATGAGTACCGATAACCAAATCCATTTTACCAATTACAAGAACATGAGTCCGTGTCTGTCAAGAAGGGGGGAAAAGTGAAGTTCTTTCCCTAAAAGAAAAGCCTTCTCGCCGGTGCTTCATAGGAAATCAAAGGTTCAAAAGGACTTCAATCAATTACCTCATAAAAACGCCCAAGTAACACATAATCTTGATCCAAGCTGTGGTAATGGTCGCTGACACCAGGTTCTCCCCAAACCTTTAAGGAAAAAAAAGAAGAAGAAAGCGACTCTTTTTATATAATCTTTGCGACGCCAATTCATTCAATGAGAAATTTGACAAGAATGAAGGCGAGAGATCAAGATTACCATCCGAGCAAGAGGGTCCAGTGTAGACCGAGTGGTGGATCCGTCTCAGCTTGGAAAGGAATCCTGCCATCACAGCTCTGCTCCGGAGATCTGTGGTCTAGGGTTTCTCTGGGTCATATGTCGGAGAAGCAGAGGAGATGATGCGTCGACTCGCTCTTCTCGATCGCGTCCACTGTAATATGTTGTTTCGTCTGGTAAGAGGATGAACGATGACGCTACTAGCATTAGCTGCATTCCCGCCCGTTGAAGCCTAAATAAGATGGATTTGGGTTTCAAATTATATGAAAAAAAAAATACAAAATTGAATTTAAATTATAAAAAAATAATATAATCCACCAAAGATTTAAATGGTTTTTTATTATATCAAAATAATAAAAGATAAGGGTGATTTTCATTAAAAAAAAAAACTCTCTTTTTTGTTTTTTATCATATAGCATCTATTTTTTTATTTTTTATTTTTTTAAGATAATATATCTAATATCTATAATTATAAAAAAAATCTTTCTCATGTCGTTAGTGTCATCTACCTTCCTCGCTTGTCACTTTAATCGATTTTATTCCATAAAGAAGAGTAAGGACGAAGACAACATATGTAATTGATGAGAAAAAAAATATATATATAAAAATAATGAACACAATAAATAAGATCTCGTGATGATAAGTAAACATGACAAAGGCAATAAGCGAGGAAGGAGGATGGTGACAATGGGTTAAAGATATGATATTTTTGAGAAAAATTAAAGATATTATTTGGGAAAGAAAGAAAAAAGAGTTTTTTCTAGACAAATCACTCAAAGATTCTATCTAATATTTTAGTTTACTTAAATATATATCACGATAATTTCTGAAATAATAATAAACTCCAAATAGATTTTGAATTAGTTTTAAAAATCCACCGGTACACGAAAATGGAATCCGACGGATGAGATTGCTTGGTGCACAAATCTACATGTACCTCATCATCACCGTAAGATCCTGACACGTGTGGGTCGGCCCGCAGGAGTCGGGGGTGCTTTCCAGTGCATCTTGGCCCTCCGTTCGGTGGACCCCATCCGCCGACCCACTACTTCCGCAGCACGGACGTACCCCCGCACGGGCCCCGCGGGGACGCGGCGCCATCACTTGGTTGGATCATAACGTGGGCCCGCCCATAATTGCGGCGTGGGGCCCACCGTTGGGCGGACTCGTCCCACACGTCTTTCCAATTTGTGCAGATTGGTAACGTAGGATAATTTGTCCGGTAAAAATGAAATCGAGAATGGAATAATTATCGTTACGAATACAAAAGAACAATAATTGTTTTTTTTTATATCTACCCAATGAAACATCACCCAATTCTTTAGTATGATCACATAATTGGGTATCACTATGGATAAGGCATGTGGTGCATACGATCACATCATGGGATGTATGAATCTTAGAAAGTTCATTGCATGCACACAATAGAAGCCAAAGATCCCCAACTCTTATGATTTCATTTTCATTTATAGACAATAGTATAGTATTAATTCGTTAGAAAAAAATATATATTATCAAACTTGATTAAAAAAATATTTTATATTATAAGACGATGAGTCGAATGCAAAAGATAAGTGGTGACGGCATGCTAAGTGAGTTCGATATACCGAGATCACTTATTTATGTGTTAAAAAATAAAAATTAGAAATTAGAAAAAATATTATCATAAGATATTTATCGTAATATATTAGAAAGTGACAAATACTAAATGATTTACGAATCTACGCGTCTTATTATTCTTCTCCATGTCATTTAATCACTTTCTTTGTGAGCTTATACAATTAGAACCAACAAAAAAAAAAAAAAGGATCGATCATAGCACAAGCAAGAGGATGAATAGAATGTTGAAAGTGGAAGATAACCCTAAAAGCTTCCACAAGAAACTCTACCATCCACTTTAATGAGACAGACGGAGAAGGTTGAAGTGCTCATCACTCAAGCAATCCATCATGTACGGTGGAATAAATGGAACACATCATCGACTGCATGTCAATCATCTACACTGTGGTGCTGTTGACACCCACATGACATGTGGAGACACACACACATACATACATGTCAAGCTTTAAGACTCCTGCATCTTCATTTATCTTCTGCCTACAGATACTACTACTACTACTACCAGGGACAGAACAAGCTTTAATCCCCCTCCCCCTCCCCCTCCTCTCCCACCTTTTTCTCTCTTTAGAACATGTAGAATAGCCATCTGTCTCTCCATTATATTCTTTTACAGTGAGGATGTAGCCCTCTCATCTCATTTCTACCTCACCTTTGTCATGCATGAAGCGGCCACCACTTCCCTCCTTCTCCCTTGCTGCATATGCCATCACCCTAAAAGCTTAAAGGCTAAGAATCTCTCTCTACCAACCAGACACAACCATGACAATTATAATATATAAGCCACTCAGGAGAGAAATAAGACCCTTCCTTTTCCTTTCTCTCTCCTTTTCTCTATCTCTCTTCCCTTCCCTTCCTCCTTTGTGCTCTCTGCAACTCCCTCCACCACTTCTTAACCCCATCAAACTTTTGCCAAAAGAGAAATAGATCGCCAAGGAAGAAGGTGTGGTGGAGGAACGGAGTGCAACCATGGTTTTCCCATCAGTTCCTGTGTTTCTTGATCCACCTAATTGGAACCAGGTGAGCTCTCTTCTTCCTTGTCTCATCTTTTCCTCCGACGCCTTCCATGTCCAAAAGGTATAACGAAAGAGTTTTTCCAAAAATCCTCATGCTTTTGCTTCGAAATCTCTGCTTGAATACACACACCGGTGGCTCCGATTTGGTGCTTTATCCCTTTCTTTCTGTTTTCTGCTTGTTCGTTGCCGCAGCAACAGGCTCACCAGCAGGGAAACAGCGGCCGCGGTGGCGGTGAGGCTTCCCAGCTTCCACCAGGATTGGCAGCGCCGCGCCCTGACGGTGGTATGGCTGGCCTGATGAGGCCTGGGTCGATGGCGGACCGAGCTCGGCTGGCAAAGTTACCGCAGCCGGAGCCCGGGCTCAAGTGCCCGCGTTGCGACTCCACGAACACCAAGTTCTGCTACTTCAACAACTACTCCTTGTCGCAGCCGCGCCATTTCTGCAAGACATGCCGGCGTTACTGGACGCGAGGGGGGGCCCTCCGCAACGTCCCCGTCGGCGGCGGTTGCCGGCGCAACAAGAGGACCAAGTCCACCGCCGGTGGTACCTCCTCGAAGTCATCGACTACCAACACCCAGACCGGTGCCTCCTCCTCGTCTTCCACGGCCACGTCGTCGGGCGTAGGTGGTGCAATCGCATCCACCACGCTGCTCGCTTCGCAGCTGCCGTTCATGGCCTCGTTGCACCCGCTTCCCGACTTCGCAGCGACCAACTTTGGGGTGAGCTTCTCAGGCATCCAACCCGTGGATACGTTGGACTACCAGCTGGGTGGCGGCGGCAGCAGCGCCCCAGGCGGCGGCGTCGGGATGGAGAACCTGAGGCTTCACCAAATGCAGCAGTTTTCTCTGATAGGCGGACTGGACCTCCCGCAGCCGCAGCCGCCGGCGCCTGCACCAACACCGGCTTCTGGGCTATTCTCTTTCGTCGGTGATGGTGGTGGGTTCATCGGGGGATCATCGACAGGGCAAGCTCAAACAAAACCGACCAATTCCGGACTCATCACCCAACTGGCTTCGGTGAAGATGGATGACAGCCAACATCTGCTTGGTTTTCCGAGACCGTATCTTGGTGTTTCTCGCAACGACCAATTCTGGAGCGGCGGAGGCAGCAGCAGTAGCACCGGAGGATGGATGACAGATCTCACCGGATTCAACTCTTCATCTAGCAACATATTCTAATGCGATGTCCTCTGCACTGATGGCTCTATAACGTGGAAGCTTAGTTTTTTTTGCAATGGCTTCAAGAAGACCTACTGGAGGAGGAAGAAGATGAAGCGGTAGAGTACTAAAAACCGGTTTAACTTGTGATATGGTGGATGGCATGCATCTGTTAGCAAAACCTCTGTAAAAGAAGCTCTAGCAATGGTAGGTAGGTTTCTTGTTTCAGATTATTTGGATTGGTGTTGTTCCTCATGTTCTCTAATTAATGTGCTGTTGTATCTTACACTCCGCTTATAGAATCTTAATGCATGAAGTGTTGAAGCTTTTCGATCCTGAGTTGGCATGGACAATAATACTTCATTCAGCACAGAGATGCCATGATATATGTCATTGCTAGAAGTCGATATGAAAAATGCAGCTACATGTAAACTCATGACAATGCTTTTGTTCATGAACTTCGACACCTGGATGATCGATCTCCACAACCAAGAAAATTCCATTGAGAAGCTCTCATCTTCTTCAACTTCTAGATCTATTATATCGCTTAAAGTGGCAGTGTTTCCAATTGAAGCCTTTTGCTGCACTTCTGTGTGATTCCATTCAGGTTAAAGCACTTATGAAGCATTAGTTCTCACCTTTTGAGATATAGCCAAGTAGAACAGCTTTTGACCAACATTCCATGCAGGAATCCATGTGTATTCATGTCTTCCCATGCATTGTCATCGACTGTAAGCTTGACAACCTCAATTGTTCCATACAAGGAATTTGTCCATTTAACTTCTGCATCTCATTGGATTAATCAGTCGTCATAAGTGCTATGTATCAGCAAATGATAGGTTCTCACATATGTGATCTTATGATGGATATATATGTATATGTATATATATATATATATATATATATCTTTTTCATATTAATGTTTCGAGTATGCCAATGCATTGATGTGTATTGTCATTCATACATGGATCCATGAACATCTGCACGCATGCAGATAGGAGACAGAGAGACATGAACTTTATTTTGCGCAGTGTGGTGTTGGATTTGATTTGTGTTCTTCCTCGAACACGCTGCTACTATTTATCCTCTCTCTCTCTCTCTCTCTCTTCCTCGTTTTTTGCACTCCTCAGCGTCACACATATTGATGTATGTAGGATTGTGCTATAGAACAAAGCTGAAGAAGCCAAGATCTCACTAAAATCCATGCATCCCACCAAGAATTCGTTAGCGATAAGAGTGGAAGAGCACGCAGTCATGCACTGAAACGATGGAAAACGAGAAGGAAGGAGGGAGAGAGAGAGAGAGAGAGAGAGAGAGAGAGAGAGAGAGAGAGAGAGAGAGGAGGAAATGCGAGGTAAAGGAAGGTGTAAGGGTGAAATGGCCGAAAGATCCATGTCCTTTTAGCTTAAGGGGTGCATGCCTCAGGGAATCTGGGTTCTCGTCGCTTTCCCGAAGACCAAGGCGGTCTCCCCCTCCTCTTCGTAGCCCTTAAGAGAATAAAGGGAGTCTGAGGCGATGTACAAATAAAAGGAAAAGAGAGAAAAGAGAGAAGCCTCCCTGGGTTTTGGTTGTCAGATGGTAGAAGTGGAAACCTAAGAGAGACAGTGTGTTGGTGTGAGCGAATGGAGAAAGCCAAGGTCGCAAAAGCACCACAAGGGCAAGCACGAGAAGTGCAATCCACAGTAGAGGTGTGCACTGTGTGGGAGCTCGGAATTCTGTGCATGACAATGTATGCCAACAGTGCAGGCCTTAAGTGTCTGGTTTGGCCAGCAATCCTAATGCCATACATTTGTGTGCAAGAAAGAGAGAGAGAGAGAGAGCAAAGACGAGAGGGCAGCTTTAGCTTTACGAGTAGTGGTGGTGGTGGTGGAGGGCGAAGAGGCCGCCACCATGAGAAGTCCTCCAAGTATTCTCGAGTCAATAAACCCAGCTTCGTCTTAAACCGCATCCGGACACCGAGAAAATGATGCTGAAAGAGACAGCCTTGGCCATGAATACACCTTTTGAGTCTGATTACGCCAAGGCACGGTATGCAGAGGCAATACTCCTCAAACAAAGACCCACACACACCACTCTTCCGGCTTAACTTTAATGACTCTTCCCACCGCCAACTTTACGATGGCCAATCCAAGAGGAAGATGACAAGGATTTTCCGTGAATGACAGTACCAATTAGTGCTACAGAACTCGAGATTTGTGTGTGCTGAGGTGAAGAAAGGAGACGAGAAGAAGAGGTAGACGAGTGGACATCAATCGACTCCTAGGAAAGCTCTGCTGTCATTGTTTGATTTGATGGTGGAATCTTGGAATGTTGGGGTTGCTCGGAAGGAGCCCACACGGTGTGATGGATTGCACAGGGTGTGGGAGCCGATGGGATGCGTGAGCTTTTCCATTGTTTACCGGAATGATGCATGGTTGGCCTCATTTGCATCATCTCCCACTGGCCTACACCAACAATATAGTTTTCACAAGCCCTGACACAGATGCTTCCAATTCAGGCACTCGGGACGATCAGTAGCATTCCCTATTGGTTGTGGGAATCAGAATTTTCATCATCTCATGCCCCTCATGTGATTCATATTATAATGCTATGATGCAATTCATACACTTGGTCTTGAGAGTCTTAAAGGTCGAGTGGATTTCCATGGAGTCATGATCACTCTGGAGATGGAAAAGACAGGAGCAGACGGAAGAGCAAACGCTTTGCCATTGCGCGCACACATACTCGCTGTTCATCGCCTATTCCCTTTGCGTCCAAAGCGACCTGTGGTTGCATCTGCTGCGAGATCTGGCTGGTCTCAGAAAAGCAAAAGTTGCAGGGAATTCAAGACGGGGAAAAAAGGAAAAGGAAGCACTCGACGATTGATTCGCCATGTGGTGTTTGAATGAGTCGACGACCGACATAGTAGCACTGGTTCGGTTAAGATCATATCAGTTCCTCCTCCCAAGAGACGAAGTCTGGTGATGATGATGAGTCATCGAAAGGCATGTCATGATGTAGACTCGGGGTTCCATTACAGGAGCAGTTCTCGTGGTGCCATTCCTCGCCACGCTGCTTCCTCGACCCCCTCCGCACAACTGATGAACTCCTCCTACTGCATGTATTCTGGAGGAAGAAGATGACCACGACTCAATCATTTCACCACCTTGCTGCAGTTTCGATATCGACTTGCATGCCGATGGCAATCATCATCAACTATTTGCTGCGGTTTCCATATCCTTTGTTACATTTCTGATGCTTGGATTCATCTGAAGTCTTAAAGTTGGGACTTCTCACCACACACTTCCTATGCTTCACAGATTCTTGGAGAACATACAGTGGCCATTGTTGATGTTTCAAGGTGGAGGCACACAAGCAGCCGGAGACAGGAGCACAATTTAAAAGACAAGTCAAACCATGGTCAACTTTTCCATGGGTGACAATGTAGGTTTGTCATTTTGACAATTTGCTATGAGTCAACAATTCCATTTTTTTTTTTTTTAACCTTTGTTGGGAAAACCTCATCTCATCAGCCAGTGTTGTCACTGTCAATTGAGTATCTAAAATGGATTTGAAGAAGTATCTAAAACAAATATAGTATGGTTGTCAAATTCATAAAGTTTCATCAGTCAGCTTACTTATTTAGTTGTTTTTACCAATATTGAGCCTTACAAAAAGAACTAATTAGTTGTTTTTAATTTATAGAATATTTTTCGATTTCCATTGATACTGACGTGACATATATCTGCATGACTGATATTGTAATATTTAGTCATATCGACTTTCATGTATTATTCATAATTTTGGAAACCATATATGGTGTTTTAAGTAATTTGATTTAAATTTGTAATTATTTTTTTTACAAAAAAATATATGGTAAGATGGATATTTGGTTCCACTTGTTTGTAATGATTTAATAAAGTCTTCACTAATTAGCATATTTTTATAATTTACAATTTTGAATATGGAAGGATTTGAATTCCCACAAAAAGAAAAACACATAAAAAGATTAAAAAATATATTACTTTAGAACTAAGAATGGATTCTCTATCTCGACATCAGCACACAAAACGAAAATAAGTGTTGCAGTCACTCACGCACAAAAAACGTAAACAAAGAAGAAACTTTTAATTTATTATTTCAAGCTGACAATTACATGTTTAAATTATTTGAGATTGATTACATGGATTATTCTTTTTAAAATATTAAAAAACTAATATAAATATGCAAATTCTAAAATTCTTATTTGTTTGGATTGGCTTCAAATCGTCATAATGTTATGTTCTATAGAAGACATTCACATTCAAAATGGGTGCCGTTCTAATGTATATTAACATTTATATCAACTCACATTAATACTAAAAGTATTTTAGCTATTTATATATTTTTCAATCAATCAACTATCCCGATTATAATATTTTGGGTGATTGCTAGAAAATTTCTTTTTTTTTTTTGGGTTTCTTTTTTCTAATGATGCCCCTTTTTCATAATTTTAAAACAAACACTCCTATTTTTAAAATTCTAAAAATATCCCTAAAAAATCGTCATGTATCTTCTCATTCAAATATAACAAATTTTTTTTGCAAACTGATGACACTATTTTTATTTTGTTATGAGAAGATGTCATTAATGTTCAAATCAGTCTGATGTAATTCAAGCCTATATGCATAAAGTTATCCAAGATGTCTTCGAGGTAAGAAGGTTGAGCTCCTAAAGTGTAACTTACATGAAAACCAAAATTATGAGTGGCTTTCCAATTAGATCGCTCTTATATCAAAATCAATAATTTAATGTATGTGTGTGGATGTGAACGACAAAAAATAATCTTTTGCTATTACACTAAAATGAGCTTTTATAGTTGATCACAAATAAACTAAATATTTTATTAAATATTCAATGAAGAGATAACCCTCAATCGGATAATCATTATTGACTTTTTCTTCCCGTGAATAACAAAAGGACATAACATGTAAAGGGACGTCGGGAACGACACACTAAGGCCATAGTTAAATGACTTGATCAATGATATTTTACCTATCACAATATTTTAGACAAAAACTAACACAAAAATTATAAATAGTTGATGAATTTTTTTTAAGACTTAGATAATAAAAAATAATAGTTTTATATATTTTTTGAAAATATTATAAATTAACATTACTGTTTAGAAATTATAAAAAGAAATATCATCCGAAAAAAAAAATCTAAAAAGAGAACCGTCCTAATATTTTTATTCCTATGTGGGTTGATGTTATTAAGGAAAAGATATATGGGGATCACATCATATCAAATATATAGAAGCAATTATGTAATTTCCAAATTTGTAAGAATAAATATATATATAAAGGGCGTTAAGTAATAACGATAATAATATTAAAAAAGACCCTCTCTTTCTCGTAACGTTCTTTCTCTCCCTTTCGATATTTATCGGCCGAAATCTCTCGTTCCGATCCGCCCCCATCCCCTTTGATTCCTCTCCAACAACGAGGGAAGCGAGAAAAGAGGAGAAACCTCTCTCTCTTGCCTTCTCCTTTGGTCTTTTCCTTCTTCTTCGTCAGCAGCAGACACCGAGGGCGAGGACTGAGAGACCTATAAGGAGTGCTGGACCGGAGGCAGATCGGTGCGTCCGAGTAGCTCCGGCGGAGGAGTATCCGGTCAGTTGTTTCGATCTGGTGACTTGCATCTCTTCTTTTGATTCGATTGGGTTTATCGTCATCTTTCAAAGATCGAGTTGGCAAGCTTTAAAATCCAGATCTCGTTGTTTGGATTCCACCGGCCATCTTCTAGATAAAGATTGACATCAGATTGTAGGAAGATACTCGAGCAGAACATCGGTTTTGAATCCAATTCGCTGTTGATCGCAAGTCTTGCTGATTTATCTTCCTATCTATCTTAACCGAATCGAATGACTTGTGATAAGAGATGATGCATGCCATGATTTAGGAGAAACTTGTAGATGCATTGTAGGTGTTCGACGAATTGCATGGACTCCATAGCTATGTTATCAGCACATCACAGTTTGAATGTCCACAGTCGTATCCACGAAATTTATGTGCTTTTCGTTCCTTCAAAATGTGCATGACATGTTCGAATGCCAACTTGTTGCGATGACTAATCTAGAATAGACTTTTTGACGAATTCAAACTGTTCGACAAATTGTCCGTAGTTCATGTAACATTCGTCATGCTAATGGTGTTATATGCACCACATTTTTGGTCAAACATGGGCTGATTACTTCAAATATATTGGACTGCATTTGAACCATGTCAAACCACAATTCAAACCGTAGTCCTAAGGATATACAATAATAAGCTATGATGTTTCAACCATACAGCATTGACTATATACAATTTTTTTTTGGGTTACAATCAATAAAATTTTATTTATAATTCTTATGAAGATGAATTGAATTGTATCAATTGAATTGAAGATGAATTGAATTGTATCAATTCAACCCGTAGTTTATCTTTTGTAGAGGATAATGATGATGAATTGCTACATGTCACTTCATCTCTAACATGAGAAGTTCCTTGTTCCACTGACATTACAACTGATCTGAATAGTTATGAATCATAGATAGCAACATCAACTTGTATTGCTTACCAGTTGTTGTCACTTCTGTTCGACAGATTTGTGAGTCAGATTAGGCCTTCTGCTTCTGATACTGAACGAGATTGGCATTTGCAGATATCATATAATGGCACCCAGCATCAGGAAGGCTCTGGGGGCAGTGAAAGACCAGACCAGCATTGGCCTGGCTATGATGTCCGGTAACGTGGCCCCTGAGCTCGACGTGGCCATCGTCAAGGCAACGAGTCACGACGACGAGCCCGCCGACGAGAAGTACCTGAGGGAGATCCTCGACATGACATCCTACTCCGGCAGTTACGTCATTGCCTGCGTCGCCACTGTGTCGAGGAGGCTCGCCAAAACGCGCGACTGGGTCGTGGCCCTCAAGGCGTTCATGCTCGTCCATCGTCTTCTCACCGATGGGGATCCTGCGTTCCAACATGAGATTCTCTATGCCAACCGCAGGGGCGCCCGCCTCCTCTGCATGTCCCATTTCTGCGACGAGGCACACTCCAATTCCTTGGACCATTCTGCGTTCGTCCGCACCTACGCTCTTTATCTGGATCGACGCCTGGGATGGATGGGTTACGAAAGCAAGCGAGGCGGTGGTAGCCAGAGATCTCCGCTACCAGATCCATATGCCTACGGAAATTATGGGAGCTCCTCATACTCATCTTCTCCGGGTAATGGCAATGGCAATGGCCAGTACAGAGGAAGGCGGAACGGGGAAGACAAGAAGCCGCGGACACCGCTGAAGGACATGAAGCCAGAGAGTGTTCTGGGGAGGATGCACGAGTTGCTGAACGTGCTCGATAGCTTCCTCGGCTGCCGCCCCAGAGGCAATGCACAGCACAGCAAGATTATCCTCGTTGCGCTCTATCCTCTCCTCAGTGAGAGCTTCCAGATATATGCTGACATAGCCGAGATATTAGCCATCCTTCTCGACGGCTTCTTTGACATGGACTACCATGACTGCGTCAAGTCGTTCGAGGCCTATGCTCGTGCCGCCAAGCTGATCGATGAGCTTTGTGTCTTCTATGCCTGGTGCAAGGTCACAGGAGTTGCCAGGTCGTCGGAGTACCCGGAGGTGGAGCGCATCACCGACAAGCTTCTGGAGTTACTGGAAGAGTTCACGAAGAACAGAGCGACGAGGACGAAGAGCCCCCCTAGAGAGGCCGTCCCTGCTGCTGCGCTCACGGAGACCAGGGATGAAGAACCCGAAGAAACCATGAACAGCATAAAAGCTCTTCCAGCGCCTCCCGATCACGAGGAAGAGGGGCCGGAGCCAGCAAAGGTCGCAGCGGAACCTGTCGAGCAGCAGCAGCCGCCGCCGCATCAGCAACAAGGCGACCTGGTGGATCTAAGAGATGATAGCGCGTCCGCTGTGGACAATCTCGAACTGGCTCTTTTCCAGGCCCCGGTGGCAGCTAATGGTTCCTGGGAAGCATTCCCATCATCCGATGGCGAGACAGGAGTGACCTCCGCATGGCAAAACCCTGCAGCCGAAAGAGGGAAAGCAGAATGGGAGATGATGCTCGTGGAGACAGCCAGCCATCTCTCGAAGCAGAAGGCAACATTAGGCGGAGGCTTCCATCCACTGCTACTGAACGGCATGTACGATCAAGGGGCGGTGAGGCAACACGTAAACGCCCAGGCAAGCGGAGGGAGCGCGAGCAGTATGGCCTTGCCTGGGCCTGGACGAGGCGGCGCCCCTCCCGTGCTCGCCCTTCCTGCACCTGATGGCACCGTGAAGACCATCGGGCAGGACCCATTCGCGGCGTCGCTTAGCATCCCGCCGCCTCCCTTCGTGCAGATGGCAGACGCGGAGAAGAAACGGCAGCTGCTGCTACAGGAGCAGGTCTCGTGGCAGCAGTATGCCAGGGATGGGATGCAGGGCCAGGCCCCTGGCTTAGCTAACAAGCCCAACACCAACTTCATGCCCAACCCCGCAATGCCATACGGGATGCCATCAGCTTATAATGGTACTGCAGGTGGATACTATTACCCGACCCACTGAATTCTGTTCCTTGCTTTCTCCCAGCCAACCACCATTTGTATCCGTGTCCTGAGGTTTGTGAGTGAGAGAGACTAGCTTATGATGGTATGTTTTCCGCCATCTCTCCTTTAATCGAGAAAGGTTGTTAACAGAGCCAGTGCTTGCAGGAGGTCATATACGTGCATCTCTTTCGAGTCCTCCATATTGCCTGCTAAAAACCTCATCAGGTCTTTTGTGTGTATGCGTGTCTCCGTAGGAAACTTTGATCAGGTCAGGGTGGTTTGGTGAAACACCAAGTATATTGTGCACAACCAATGCATCCATCCACATCCTTCTGTAGCATGTGCAGTGCAACTGTGGGAAGCCATCGGCGATCAAAGTTTGAGTTGTGGGTTGCTAAACATAAGGCCTACTCGTTCAGTGATCTCACTGGGTTCCATGGCTGGTGGCAGTAGCTTTTATGTGCAGATGGCTGCTCTGTTTGTTGTATGAGCACTAAAATGCCATCTTCATGGAATCAGGTAACTGTTATGCACAATCCATTATCTTTGATTATTTTGATGGTAGGGAGACAGGTAGGATGGACTAGTCGTGAGAGACAAAGATTGAAAGAGAGTTAAAGATAGTCTCTCACATTATCTATCTTCTGAATGAGTCAATTGAGCGATGAATGTATCCGTACGATTTTATCTTTTCGAAATATGTGAACTTCAAAAGGTATGATTATCGTACTCCTCAATCAATATGAGACTAAATGATCTTATTAAATATAAAATAAAATTAAAAATAAATATACATTTTATATCAACTCATCGAACATACTCT
Organism: Musa itinerans; assembly: GCA_001649415.1. NCBI lineage: Eukaryota > Viridiplantae > Streptophyta > Magnoliopsida > Zingiberales > Musaceae > Musa > Musa itinerans. Next base: position 21,428 of record LVTN01000563.1, on the reverse strand, counting down.
CTTGGCCCATATAAACTGAACACACGAGCTGACGATCAAATTTGATGGGTTAAAGAAAAGCACAAAAATCAAAGATTATTATTGCTTCCGGTATCGTCTGTTTCTTTCTCTTGGGAATGGCCAGCTCACGTTGAAGCGAGGAACCATTAGAGGAGGGCAGAAGAAGCGAAGGGGTGGGGTTTTCTTGGCGAAAGCGTACCGGTGACAAAGGAAGGAGGCACTACCTTCCACGAGCAACAGGAAGAGGAAGGGTGGGGGGGGGGCCGCCAACGCCATTATTGATGGCACACTCACCACCACTTGCCACCAGAGAGGAACAAAACTTGCTGTCAGCCGTAGCAGGCAGGCGACGAGCAGCTCCACGGAGGAATCTAATCATATCACGAAGCTTTTTAGATTTCAGCGACTCTACATCGTCGAACAGGGCAACATGAAGGACGGATCACTGTTCACAGTGGGCCATCCTGCACATGATGAGGAATCAAATTCAATGCCTCGCTACTTTCCAATGAAATTATTGATCCATTACTCAAAATAATTTGTCCTCATTATTAATAGTAGTCTCTCCGAAGGCATTATATAATCCCTCCAATGAAATTATTCGATCCTTCAACACTCCATTCACATCACTACAGACAGACCTCTCGCAGCCTCTGCAAGCCTTCCCTCAAAGTTCAGAAATGGCAGGCTTTTTTATTTTGTTTTTACTAATTGTTTTTTATTTAATACCAAAAAGACAATTAAAAGTTGTATATGACTAACTGACTAGTAAATTTAAAGATTATTATTTATTTTTATAAATTTTCTTAATTTAAGCATTAAATGGGTCGAACCTATCACTCATGATGCAAACTTGTTATGTATAATAATCAACATAGCATAAAGGCATAGTCAAGAGGCTATTGGGACCACTCATCTCCCAAATCAAGTTTCATTGCTTGAAGATTGGATTGCTCCTAGCGAACCACCTCTCCCTATACATTGCTTGCTTTGTCCCGTCTGTAATGCTTACTCTCCACGTCTATCATAAAGAGCCAATAGAAGGAATCTATATTTTTGATAGAAAATTAATCGAGCTAACTCGTTTGTCGATGATGTTAACGAGTAACTATAATATTCTAATTATTAGGTGATTCATATGCATCTATCGAATGCATCTAAGTCAACGTTATCGTCTTCTGAACTCGTCAATCCACAAGATAAAATTGACGAGTTAAGCTTTTGGTGGGTGTGACTGTAGGCGACAAGAACAGCATCTAAAAAGAAAAAGGACGCGAGGTGCAATGCAGGGCAGATCATCTTCCCAGCAATAATGTGGACCAAAAGCTGAGTGGCATTTTCTCTACGAATCTCGAGAAAAGAACAGGAAAAAGTGGAATAGCATGTTGGAATTAATAAGAAATACGAACCTAATTTGGATTACTATATGTACTAATGATAGAGGATATGATCGTCGAATAGGATGTATCGTATTAATACGATACATCGGCTCGAGACCACTCATTCCAGGAATCGATATGGTCTTCGGATGAAGTGATGTGTTGGTGGCTTTAGTGTCAGATTGTGTCACACACCATCATCTGCCGTCTCTCGACGTATGAGATCGAGACAAGTCCTCTCTCAGGCTGTGATGCGGAGGAAGCTGCACCTATCAGATGATGGATGATACAGTTTTGTGGATAGCTCAGGTTGGAGGCTTCACTGTGACGGATCGCTTCCATCACTTTCGATCGTCGGTGGATAATTGCGGTGCCCATTTCTTCTTTTCCGGAGTGCAGACAGTACTGTGTCGTGAAGACGAAGTCTCTCTCATCAATTCTCGTCGACCACGCCATCTGCCTTCCATCTCCAACAGCAGAAACCGGAGAAAAAGAGAGAGGAGGAGTTTGCGTGGGGTGAGACGGGAATAGAGTTACGTGGGAGACGACGATTGCATGCAGGTTTGGTGGGACCGACGCGCACGGCGGGGATATCGAGGGCCACGTGATTTCGACACGTGAACGGTGGATGTCTCGTTTTCCCACTATAAATCAGACGCGGTGGTGTCCCTCCCATCACAGGCTGTCGAGTGGGGTGTGATTTGTTTGGGAAGAAGAAGAAGAAGGTAGAAGAAGAAGAAGGATGTCTTGCTGCGGAGGCAACTGCGGATGTGGATCGGGCTGCCAGTGCGGCAGCGGCTGCGGAGGGTAACGAAACACCAGCGGCTAACACCATCTCATAAAATATTTCTAACATTCGAGATTTCTTCTTCTTCTTCTTCTTCTTTTGCTGCTGATATTTTTCTTTTCATGATATAATTATATGTGAGATTTCCTACTTTTTTTTTCTTCTTCTTCTTCTCATTTTGGTAGTAGGATCTGTTTTCCTTCTATTTTGTTTCCTCGGAATCAAATTCCTAATATATGTGTTTGTGAATCGTGGATGACAGATGCAAGATGTACCCTGACTTGTTGACCGAGAGGGATACCACCGCCCAAACCATGGTTATGGGGGTTGTTCCTCTGAAAGGGTCTGTTTCTAACTCTGAAAGCGTTGATCTTTGACATGATTACTGTACGAGTGACGGACAACATTGTTTGGGGTTGGTTGCAGGAGCTTTGAGGAGTTGGACATGGCAGCTGAAGGGTCCGAGAATGGCTGCAAGTGCGGATCCAACTGCACCTGCGATCCCTGCAACTGCAAATGAGAGAGATGATAGAGTTTGAAGAGGGAGAGGGGCAGCATCTAACTTGTGTTTGGACTTGGTGATGGAAATAAAAGGCCATGGCTTACTGTCTCAACCCTCTTCCCTCGGAGGATGTTGTTCTCGTCACCATGGTTGAGAGAGAGAACAGACCTCTCCCTCTCTCTCTCTCTCTCTCTCTCTTGCTTCTATCTTGGTGTCTGTGGTTTGTGTGCGTCTGCTGTTAGTTTCGAGTGTTGTGTGTTGTTTTAGTACTTGAAAAAGAAGCAAGTTTTCTTCTTGTGATGCGTATCGCTTTCCTGTTCTGAGCTTGTGATTTTAGAGAAGTGGATTATGCAGATAAACAAGAAGAAGATCAATATTTTTGGTATAAAAAATTATTGATAAAATTTGAATGTTTATTTATTAAATTCTTGCCAAATAAATCAAAAAAGATCATTGAATCTTTAATCCTCGCCAAATAAATCTCAAGTGTATCTTTGTCAGATCAATATTTTTGCTATAAAAAATTATTGATAAAATTTGAATGTTTATTTATTAAATTCTTGCCAAATAAATCAAAAAAGATCATTGAATCTTTAATCCTCGCCAAATAAATAAATCTCAAGTGTATCTTTGTCAGATCAATATTTTTGCTATAAAAAAGTATTGATAAAATTTGAATGTTTATTTATTAAATTCTTGCCAAATAAATCAAAAAAAGATCATTGAATCTTTAATCCTCGCCAAATAAATCTCAAGTGTATCTTTGTCAGATCAATATTTTTGGTATAAAAAATTATTGATAAAATTTGTAAATTCTTGCCAAATAAATAAAAAAAGATCATTGAATCTTTAATCCTCGCCAAATAAATCTCAAGTGTATCTTTGTCAGGTCATTAACTTCTCAGATATAAAAATAAATTGAGAACAATATTATCAATACATTTGTCAAATGGGAGAAAATGGAAGAGATGGAGAGAAAGGAAATGAGGTTCAACATATCATTTTGCACAATTTCCAATGTAAAATATAAATTGATAAAATCTGATTCACTTTGAGGTCTTATAATTTTCTAAAGAAACAACCTTTAAATAAAAAAAAGGATTTACACCGTTTACCTTTAAAAACAATAAGACATCACTTCCTCAATTCAATTCTGGAACAGGAATGGTGTCTCTTCGAAAAATTGATGGTTCGCTTTATTCTGAAACACAGAAGGTCCACATAAAAGCTGACAAGCAAAAGATTGATAGATGGATGCCTACAGTTGCTCAAATAAATTAATTATATGATCGGAAGTGGATGAGCAAGTAGTAAGATCTATTGAGCTACAGGCTTCAAAACAAGCAGAGCTATAAGTGAATACAAGGTGGAAATCCAGGAGCCAGATGTAACATCACTGAGGGGCCAGCAATACCAAATAGCTGAGAGCAGAAGATGCACAGGAACCTGCACATTATAAATGATACATCTCCTGATCAACGTCGTAAGCCCCGAAATGGTGACAGGGTACAGTGTATCTCCAGTGAGAAAGGGAATGACGACCACACCTGTTATCGCTTGACCCATTGAAAGCTCTTCCTGGCTTTGGCCTTTCCAGGCTTCTTCCGTTCCACGACACGTGGGTCTCGCGTCATATAGCCAGCTAGATGAAGAACACAAGCCATGTCAACAGTTGGATAATAAGTACCACAACTATATACCACACTACTCGAATCTAAACACGGTCGATGAAGGTAGATCGGTTACTAAATCCAAGAGAGGGTTCATGAGAAGCACAATGAGGATGAGGTTACACTGCAATGCTAGGATTCAAAATGGATTGTTAAATTTTATCACAGCATATCTTAAATACTAATTTGGTAAGAGTATTTACCGGCTTTTAGGAAAGGCCGGAGCCCTGGTTCCCAGTTTTGCAAGGCTCTGCTGATTCCCAAGCGAATGGCACCGACTTGACCTGCAATAAGGAAGAGGTTGTATCAGTCCTATAGCTAAAAACAAGAAAAGATAGCCTCTCTAAATCTCCAAAGGTAAATTTTGTCTTTTGGTTCATCAACTAATAAAAACAGAATTTATAACAATGCTTGTGTGTCTTACGACACATTTACTTGCCAGTGATTTAAAAAGTGCTATGCACTAAGGTCCCAAAACGGTCGAGGCGCTTGGCGCTCACCTAGATGCTCGCCCGAGCGGAGCGAAACATTCTAAAATATTAAAATATAAAAAATATATAATATAATAAAAAAAATTTAAATAAAAAAATATGATATTAAATTAATAATATACTGTTAACAGTATATTAACAATAGTTAGAGGGGAGAAAAAAAATGTTAACAATAACAGAGGACTAGTTTAATATTTTTGCAGCAGCACTGCAAATGATAGCAACGATAGCGGCAACAGCAGAAGTTGCGGATAGCAGCAGTGATAGCGGCGAAAGTTGCGAATAACGACAGTGGCAACAGCGGAAGTTACGGACAGCAGCGACGAAAGCTGCGGACAGCAACAGCAGCAGTGACAAAAGCTTCAGAGGGTGTTCGTCGGTGGCGAAGGAACTTGCGATCCACTCCCTCGACAGTGAAAGGAGCTACACACGGAGCGACCGCGGAAGGAAGCTACGGGGGCCGTCGGACTCGTCAGTCGACGACAGAGGAAGGCTTGGTCCTCTGTGTTTGCGGTGGAGGCAGCGGCAAAAAGTGTCGACGACGGAGGCAGAAGCAGCACTAGGGTTCCTCGGGGTCGTGCGAGCATGATGGGTGGCTTTTGAGGTAAGAAACTATGTTATTTAACCAAACCAAACTTAAAAGTTTGGTTCGGTTTGCTTAATTAAACCGGGTGCTCGCCCGACGCCTAGTCTGGAGCGAGTGCCCAGGCGACGCCTCTTTGAAGTGCGTCGCTTGGCCCTTAAACGAGGGGCTCAAGCCTCGCCTCGCCTTGCCCGAGACCTAAGGGAGCGCTCGAACACCTTTTTAAATCACTATTACTTGCTACTTAAAATTGGATCGTTCATCTACAATAATTCTCAAAACAAAGATAATTTCGTAATCATAAAGCTTACCAGAAACTCCACCCCCTTGGACGGTGCAATTTACATCCCAGAGACCAAGAGTTTTTGTCACAGCGAAAGGCTGAAGAAGTTCTACTCGATGCTCAAGAATTGAGAAGTAAGCATCGAATTGCTTTTCATTGACGATGAACTTGCCGTCACCAGGTTGAATCCATACACGAGCTATGCTACATTTTCGTCTTCCTGTTCCATAAGCTCTCCCCTTCTCATCCACCACTCTAACCCGAGCTTTTGCTACTTCCTCCTGTTTCTTCCGCTCAATTTCAACTCTTGTTGATGTCTCATTCAATCTTGCAATAGCTTTGTCTTCAATTTCTGTCAGGGGAGGCAAACCCTTGACACCGCTTACATCCTTCAAGAGAATCAAACTGTCAATCATATCATCCGTGATTCCTGATGCTGCAATGAGATCTCCAAATGCCCGATTTGGACCTGCCATTTTAAACATTGAGCCCTAAGCAGTTTGCATTGCTGTGTACTAAGGAGAAACACAAGATGCAAGCAATCAATGTCTCTTTAACATGAATGGAGCTTCTTATCTATTCATTGGTCCTACTCTGAAAGTACCAAAATACAATAAAACAGAACCCAAACATCTTCAACTATCTAACAGTTATCCTGTAATATCTTCAGGATATTTAAATTAAAAGAAAGAAGTAAAATAACAAGATATGAAATTGGACTACCAAAAAAGTTCTGCTAGATAACCAAAAGAACAAAGATGACCAAGAAGCACGATCACCAAAACAGAAGAGTAAAATCTCTCAGAGAAAACTGGTATCAAGAACTTCCACCACTCTAAAGAAAAAAGGGCTAAAACCAGCTAAAAACAAGATAGATTATGTTTTCCTTGGACGTCATTTTAATTCTCACAACATTGTCACATTTATTTCACAAGAAGAAAGAGCAAAGAAAACAACAAAAGATACTAAGAAGCAATGTTCTATGAAGAAATAAACATATATTATTTCTCATTTTAATTCTCATAATCTTATCAAATTTACTTCACAAGAAGAAAGAGCACCAATAACACCAAAAGAAAGTAAGAAACAGCATTCCATGATGAAATAGAAATATATCATTCCACAAGAGGAAATAGTGAAAAGACAACAACAATAGAAACTAAGGAGCAACATTATGTGATGAGATAAACATACAATTCCTTCACGCAGGTACTAGGTTTAAATCAATAATCTTATTTCAATGGATTTACACGTAACCATAGAACAAAGATGTTTAACACATAAAATATATTTTGAGTCCTTCTCTCTCTCTCTTTCTCTCTCTCTCTTGTGTACACATTAGAAAGATGGAAAAGCCTGTGTCTAAGATTATTCATGCTTTTTTCATATTTATATGTTGTAGGAGCAAGACAATTTGACATTAGTTGTCGTTGGATAGAGACTGCTACTTGCCATATATCATTCATGCCACTTGCTACAGGAACAAGACATTTTGAGAACCAAAACAATTGGAATGCGAGACGATACAGCAAGAAAGTTTATCATCAAACCAGCAATAAACATGACCAGTCATTTGTGAGAAACCTAAAGAAAGAAGCAGTTTCTTTCCCAAACATATATCAGCACAGGTGACAGTACAAGACAACAAACAACTAGGATAAGCTTCAAATTATTGAAGAGACAAGCTCAACCTTTCAATAAATATTGCAACATAGAAAATTCCAGATCAATGATAATTACAAAGCAGCTTGCAGAAAATGGGTACATACATAAGCATTGACTGTTGAGATTAACATCAATCGAGTAACATTAAACAAGAAGATCCTTTCTTGAGATGTGTTCTGTGATTCTTACCTTTCAAAGTAGCTAAAAGTTCTTCCTCTTTCTTCTCCAGCTGCTTCTGCTCATCAGTCCTTGCCTTATCCAAATCCTCGACACCACCGTCATCGATCCCCTCAATCCCTGCCTCCCCTTCTTCGACGACACCGAACAAGTCCCCTTTCTCATCATCGTCACCAAGCGTCCACGGCTTGTACCCTTCCGCCGTCTCCCATTCCTCATTCCCTTCTCTTACCCCGCCCTCCTTGGCCACAAACGCCCGATCGATGCCGTCAAAAATATCCCCTTTACCCTCCGTCACAGGACCCTTTTCCCACAGATCCCCGCCCTTAACGTCGGCCCCGGCGGCGGCCGCCTCCGATCCGCCCTCTGCGGCATCCGCGATCCCGGTAAGGTCGCCCTCCTCCTCCCCGAATACGGAGCCGACCTCGTCGGACTGCGGCGTAAACTTCCAGTCGCCATCGTCATCGTCACCTCGATTGCTCGAGAATGACCTCAGAGACGGAAAGAAAGTGGAATTGGGATCGGAGGGAGGGAGAGGAGTAAGAGTACCAAAAAAGGTGGGCGGAGGGCGGAGAGGAGGGGGAGAGGACGGGGCGCGGCGGACATGGGAGGAAGCTACGGTGGTTAGGGCTACGAAGCGGAAGGGGACTCGATGGGAAACGAATCGGGCCAGCATCCTTAGCGAGCTGTAGCGGTCATCCCTTGGTCACCAGCAAGCACAGAGTGCTGGGAAGGAAGAGAGAGGGAGGGGTCGGCCGGTTAGGGTTTAACGGTTCTCGTCAGAGTCACATTTTGACAGGCTTCTATCGAGCCGTTCTACAGCCCATAAAAGTTAGGTCCAAATGGTCCTTTTGGCCCATCAAGCTCTTTCTCTTGCTCCTGTTTCTTTTGCTATTAATACCTTAATTAATCCAATTAAAGAAACCCCTAATTATTACCAAATATCTATATACAATTGAGTGTTTATATATTTAATATCTGCAATCATCGTGGATTATTTGCGTTGGAAATAAATTGGTAATCTTTATAAAAACGCACGCTTTTATGTACACTAAATCATAGTCCATAAAGCAATTGTTTGGACCCCCCCAATCAGCCGTCCACGTATTTGAATGTGGATCGCGGCAGCCTCCTTGAAACATAACGTTCGTATTCCCCGTTTCCAAGTCGTCGCCACGTGACAGCGCCCACAGGCGTCGGTCGAACATCGCACACCTTTTTCTCTCGTTAAATCCCCTGCTTCGCCGTCTCGCTTCACCACCAAAAGCCCCAAATCCCTCGGCAATGGCTTCTCTAGCGAAACCAGCGAAGCTCCTCGTTTTCCCCTTACTCCTACTCCACCTTCTCTCCTTGTCCGCAGCCCTCTCCGTCGGCGTCAACTACGGTGCCTTCGCGGACAATCTCCCGCCGCCGGCTCAAGTCGCCGCCTTCCTCAAGGACCGCACCTTCGTCGACCGCGTGAAGCTCTTCGACGCCAACCCGGACATCATTCGTGCCTTCGCTGGCACCGGAATCTCCCTCATGATCACGGTCCCCAACGGGGACATCCCCTCCCTCTCCTCCCTCTCCTCCCGTCGCTCCTCTGCCCCATCCCCTGCTGCCTCCGCCTGGGTTGCCATAAACGTCGCCCCCTTCTACCCTGCGACCAACATCTCCCTCATCGCCGTCGGAAACGAGGTTCTCGCCACCTCCGACCGCAACCTCATCGCCCATCTCGTCCCCGCCATGCGCTCCCTCTCCGCGGCACTTGCCGCATCCGGCTTCCCCCAGATCAGGGTCTCCACCCCCCACTCCCTCGGCATCCTCTCTGCATCCGAGCCGCCCTCCACCGGCCTCTTCCGCCCCGGCTACGACCGCGTCATCTTCGCCCCGATGCTTGACTTCCACCGCCGGACGCGCACCCCGTTCGTGGTGAACCCCTACCCCTACTTCGGCTACACAGCGCGCACTCTCGACTACGCCCTCTTCCGTCCCAACCCGGGGGTGTTCGACCCGGCCACGGGGGTGAACTACACCAACATGTTCGTGGCGCAGCTGGACGCGGTGCACGCGGCGATGCAGCGACTGGGGTACGGAGACGTAGAGATCGCCGTGGGGGAGACGGGGTGGCCGTCGGCCGGGGACCCGGGCCAGCTCGGTGTGAGCGTGGAGGACGCGATCTCCTACAACGCCAACCTGATACGTCTGGTGAACTCTGGGAAGGGAACGCCGATGATGCCGGGCCGGCGGTTCGAGACGTACGTGTTCGCGTTGTTCAACGAGAACCTGAAGCCCGGGCCGACGGCGGAGCGTCACTTTGGGCTCTTCAACGCCGACCTCTCCCCGTCCTACGACGTCGGCCTAATGCGCGACAGCGACCATGTGAGGCCTCTCTTCTCCTCTCTACTTTACTTTTGAGTCCTCGACTTCGAATAAAATTGCGTATATTATATTTATACACGTATTCGTATTTATCTTTCTAAATTTAAATCTATCAAAAACATCCGTGCAATTTTACGGTGATAATGTTATTAATGATATCTTAAATATTTGATTCAAACTAATCGACACTAAACACTGTTTTTTGGGGGAGTATACGTATTATAATGATGGTAAATACGTCATTCTAAAAAAAAGTTATTTTACCTAAGGGTGGGACGGTCATGCTAGATAACATGGTTGGGACAGCCATGCAAGAAATGAGTTTTTCTTCCGTTCGATGCTTGAGCGACGGTGGTATTCTGCAGGCGCCGGCGCCATCAGGTGATTCCTGGAGGTGGTGCGTGGCAACGGCGGACGCGAGCCTAGCGGAGCTGCAGAGCAACATCGACTACGCGTGCGGCAGCGGCGGGGCGGATTGCGGGGCCATACAGAACGGCGGCGCGTGCTTCGACCCCGACACGCTCTTGGCCCACGCCTCTTATGCCATGAACGCCTACTACCAGGCCGCCGGCCGCCATGACTTCAACTGCTACTTTGGCGGCAGCGGCGTCCTCACCTCGACCGACCCAAGTAAGTGGACGCATGCGTTTTGTCTGATCTCACGCTATCCCTCTCTGTTCTTCCTGATTCCTGCAGCGCTGATCATTATTTGACCGTGGCAGGTTACGGGAACTGCAGATATCAGACGTGAGTTGCTGAAGCGTTGTTGCTCATAAATAGGGAGTAGGCTTCCGTAAGACTTAGAGATGATGTCGATCATACTTACCTTTAAATATGTATGATTTCCGGATACGGTAGCAGTAATGTATTCGGTGCTTTATGTCATGTGAAGTAGCTGTCTTTTCCCAATACAGAAAATTCTTTTTCCTCTTTGTTTTCTTCTCAATCTAATTTTCTTAAAGAGTAAAAAACACTATAATTATAATAATATTATTATAATATAATAATAATAATATTACAATAAATATCTTAAATATTAATATGGTGATGATATAGTATACTTTCTTACCAAATATTAAAGGTCAAAGTATCATCTAATATATTTTTTTAAAAGAAATTAAAGATGTTTACTAGCTTAGTTGCTAAAAATGTTAACTGTATCTTGATCTTAAATAATAATTATATTATTACTATAATAATATCAGTTATATTTAATAATAATAATAATAATAGAATGATCGTGGAGAGCTGTGTTCATCCAACCCACGGATGTGCCATCCGATGGGCTCCTACTGTAATACAAGTCCCTGGATCTTAATATATTCCCCTCCACAGCCTGTAATCGATGTCCCGAGAACCCAATCACGATGGGCTCCTCCTGTAATACAAGTGCCTGGATCTTAGTATATTGCCCTCCGCGGCCTGTAATCGATGTCCCGAGAACCCAAACAGCACGCAGGACTCGCACCGTCAGCTCGCCGGCAGCTGTGCACAATGGCACGTATGTGGGTCCTGTCCCGGAAGCTTTATCTACGTGTCTAGATATCTATCCATGATTAACCTATTCGCTGCGTCAAGTGGAAACAGCAGATCGTTGATCCTTATGATTCGACGGGCGGGATCGATCGCGGACACCCATCGGAGCCAATGGCACGTTCGAGATTCGTGCCAATGCATCCCCTTGTTTCCATCGCCTCTCGTCTCAGTCGCCATATATATATGAGTGCCCAGACCTCCTTATCCTCCCATTCGACCAAGCCAAGGGAAAGGTCTTTTGGATTTGAGCATCGTCGCCTATCTCCTCAGACATGGCCAGGAAGTTCTTCGTCGGCGGCAACTGGAAATGCGTAATCCTCGCATTTACCCTTTCCTTACTTTTTCTAGATCGCGCTTGGTACTTTGCCCTACTGCCGCTCTTGCAGATCTTAATAGCCTGGCTGGTGAAATTTGCGGTCTTGGCTAGTTCTTGTTGCTGGAAATCTCTCCGATTTACTCGTCTTTCATCGATCGTCAGCTTTAAGTTATCCGATCCCATCGATCGGCATGATTTGTTGCTGTTTCCTCTCGTTCTTCTCTGATTCATATTAATCTTATTCGGTTCCACTAATTTTAACTAATTAGAGTCGATCTGCTTGATATACTGGATTCGGACACCTCTGTTTCCTTTTTATGTCTCCATTCCGTGTTCTCTAGTCCTCTTTGATTTTGATTGCCTCCTAAATAAGGGAAAAATATATATAAGATCATGGAACTCTGATGCTAAATGTGTTTTTATTTGGGCCGTATTCGCAGAATGGAACCAGCGAGGAGGTCAAGAAAATTGTCAGCATCCTGAACGATGGCAAAGTTGCATCGGCTGATGTTGTCGGTATGGTTGTGAACCTTATGATCTTGATCGAATATTTAGGGATATGTTTTGGAAATATTCACATACTGTTTGTTCTATTTGTTTAGACTCTTATGGATTATACGCTATTTTGACTTAATCACGAATGAATTCCTATGCATTTGCTTGTCAGATCTACTTGAGCTTTCTTTTTTCTTTGAATGTTTCCTCATATATTTTTGTCTTTTATATTGTCGGTCTTAACTGCTAAGATCCTTAGTTAAGATTCCAGGTCATTGCTGCTTGATTAGTGAGATGTTAGATGAGTGGTTGGTAACCAACAATTTTGTTTGGTTTGGTGTGAAATTTAGTCAGTGTGTTCTTCAGATGGTTTCTGAACATTAATTTCTATTCCCTTCCCTCTGGCATCTGATTCACAAATTTCAGTTTTAACGAGACTAGATTCTCAAGAAATTCATGATGATTTAGTGATTGTCAATTTTATTTGACTGAGTGATATAATTATATCTTCGCCTTTGAAACCTTTAGTTCTTGATACTCATCGGAGTTATCCGCTGAGTTGCTTTCCCAGTTACTCACATGTTCTGCAAAACTGTCTTGTGGAATTCGAATGTGTATGCTGTCGTTTACATGTCGTATCTATTTATAACTGTTAGATAGGCTAGTTGTCGATGTACAACCACTGTAAACACATTAAATTATATGTATTATTATCTCTGCAGATGTTGTGGTTAGCCCTCCATTTGTTTTTCTTCCGCTCGTAAAAAGCTCGTTGTGCCCTGAATTTCATGTCGCAGCACAAAATTGTTGGGTTAAGAAAGGAGGTGCTTACACTGGTGAGATTAGGTATGATTTTTGTCCCTAGATGAATTTGAACTTGTTCATGCTCTCTGTTCGAATAAGAACAACTTTTTCTCTTATTTATATTTTTATCATTGGATCACATTTTATGGGCTTTTTTTCATCAAATTCTTACTATGTTATGGACTTTTGATTTTTAAGGTTTCTATTTTTGGTTCATTCTGTAGTATATTTTTAGGTTTTTCAACTTTGATGGTGTTTTTATTTGAATGGCCATTTCATTGCCTACTTGCACATCTTTAAGTTATAACAATGTTGTAAAACAATTGAGCACTCCTAATTTGAATATATTTGTTTTTTCTTGTGCAGTGCTGAGATGCTTGTCAATCTTGACGTTCCATGGGTCATTCTGGGACACTCTGAACGAAGGCTTTTGTTGAGTGAATCAAATGAGGTAAGTTGCCTATGTTCTAAAAGGCTATATGCAAATCCTACATGTGCTGCATTAACAATTAGCTAGTAGCTTGCTAAAGTGCCATATATCTTGCTTTCCTGATCTTGTTACACTTCTATGCATGTTCAAAAAAGACAGCAGTTAGCATCGACATGAAAATTTAGTTGCACATTTTATTACTCGATGAAATCAGTTAAGTGCTGGATTAAGCTTTATGCTAGTTTTTAATCAAATTATTATACTTATAGGATCTTGTTCTCCATAATATTTTAACTATGGATGCCTACGATATAATGCATAATTATAGGAACAAAAGGAAGTTGAATTAGCTTCTGGTATACAATGTAATTTGGTAGAATATGCTAGTATATTTTGGTTAACAACTTGTGATGGAAATGACCATACACTTTTACCAGCAAGCAACTAGAATTTTATCTCACATATTTAGCTGTCTTCCCCGTTAATACGCCTATCAAGGAAATTTGCTGAAGTTGTCATCAATTTTTTTAGATATTCAATACCTTCTGATTCACATTTTTTATTTTCTTGGGCAGTTTGTTGGAGATAAAGTTGCATATGCACTGTCTAAAGGCCTGAAGGTGATTGCTTGTGTTGGTGAGACACTTGAGCAGCGTGAGTCAGGAGCCACGATGGATGTAGTTGCTGCACAAACAAAAGCTATTGCAGGTACTCTGCATGCCTCATGTTATTGTCACTTTAACTTGTGGGCTGAGTTTTGTGGACACATCCAGTGTAAAAAGAAAGTGTTGTATCATTTGTTTTTACATCAATTCTGCTGGCATGGGAAGTTTTAAGTAACTGTGTCTCAGTCATATTCCAGTATGGTTTCAAGTTTATTGCTAGGTCATGGTTTAGGTATGCATCACATTGTGACTCTATATAAGAGATGGTTACACTTAACATTTAGGTATGCCACATGTTTAAGTGGTCATCAGTGTCCAGATCTGATGCATGTAACCAGGAAGAGCATGAGCTAGTATTTGTTAATATGGTGGTTATTTTAGGTCTTTGGTTACTTCAAAAACCAGGAAGAGCATGAGCTAGTATTTGTTAATTTGGTGGTTGTATTAGCTTTAGGTCTTTGGTTACTTTAAAGTATACTTTTCTTTATTTTGTGTGAAAAAGGAAAGTTCTGAGTGAATTATGGGCAAATTTAATGCAGTCTCTCGCCACTGTGGGATCCTGGGTGTATCAATGTACATGATGGTATCCTTATGGGAAAACTTTGTTCACTCCATTTCCAAAGAAGCAATCTTATTGTTGTACCCAAGCTTGCCCTTATCTGACTAAATTGCATGAGATCAAATAGGAGCACAGTCAACATATTTTAGTAGAAGAATAAATTCCAAGAATTCAATTCTTCTTTGTCATCTTTGATTTTGTATGATGTTCACAATCTTGAATTTGACACAACAAGCTAATGCTTTAGCTACATAACTTTGATGTCTCATGAGTTACAAATTTGTTCTCCAATGGATGAATTAGAATGTTCTTTGACTTAAATAATAATGGTAGCTCAGTTTAACGCTTCCTATGTAGAAGAAAATGTGATAATAATAGATTTCAAGCACACAACAAACATCCTAGTGTTGTATATAGCTAGAGCAGTATTTATGGCTTTGCATATCATAAATTAAAGCTGTTGCCTGTTGGTTAAATTGAGCTATGCACCTTCTTGTACTTGTGGAATCATGATATAAACTTTAATAACTGTAAAAAGTTTTAGGGTCATCCGTCATTCTTGGGTGTTATGTATCCTTTCTATGTAGTAAGTCTAACTGATTTGCAGGATGAAACATCTGTACCAAATATTTTTTTACTATTAGGTACCCTGTCTAACTGAATTTTTCTCATACAGAACGGATTTCTGACTGGACCAATGTGGTCGTGGCTTATGAGCCAGTTTGGGCAATTGGAACTGGAAAGGTTGCTACCCCAGCTCAGGCTCAGGAGGTATAGGTTCTTTGCACATGTTTTCATGTCAACTCTTGAGTTCTGTGGATATTACTTCATAATGCTTGTGTATGGTTTTGGAAAAAATTTACCAAAATATGCCATCATTTGCCTCTATATTCACTAAGACTACTGGGGCAACGATGTCTTTAGCTTGGAGATCACAGTGATGTCTCATATGCTACTTCAACAGCAGATCTAAAACTCACATTTATTTGTCAAATTTTATGTAAAATTCACATTCATTAGTCAAATTTGTCTTGTCCAAAGTGGCCAAAATAGGTTGGAATGCTATATGTGTTATATAAAAAAAAAATTGTTAAAGTTTTTCTACATTTTTGATGCCATAGTAACACAATACAGGCTTGTTGCTAAGTGATTCTGTTTTGAACCTAGCCTATTTATTTGCAAGTTTTTGATCTTCCTATAAGTCTCTAACCTAACAATCTAAAAGTGCTTAAAGTTTCCGGCCACCATTTCTAGAATATAATTGGTCATTAAGTTCCTGCAAAATAAAATATGCTGTTCATTTTTATATTTAGTGACATATGATCACCATGTATAATTGAATTTCATAGGGTTAAATTATTCTTTTTTCCTAAATATGTAGCATCAGACATCTTTAATGCTCATGCATGGTGCAGCTTAGAAAAAACTCTTTCTCGGTAACACCAAGGACTTCATATGTTGGTCATGCCCACCCATACCTGTGAGCACAGATCATGCGCACCAAGTTCAGGGGTGTGCCAAAACAGCACTATGATAACATAAGGCTTACACCAATGGACATGTTTTCCATGCTGAGCTATGTTAGCTTCATAAGGATGTCTTGTGATACTGATTTTTCCCAAGACATTTCTTTCAGAGTTCATTATGATCCATTTCTGCAACATGTTCCGATGATTCTCAGGTCCACTCGGAATTAAGGAAGTGGCTTCAAACGAACGTGAGTGCTGAAGTTGCAGCATCAACCAGGATCATATATGGAGGTAAATATTCATCGTCAACTTGATTTTCCTTTCTCCTCTTGTCTCCATAAGTTCCAGACGAATATACTTTATCACTTCGAGTTGCACTGAGCATGGTGAACTTGGAGTAATTCTTTACATGTTTCTTTTATTTGTGTTTCCTTTTTTTTATGAGACTCGTATAGAGTAACATCTTATATATTACTTGTGAATTTTTGCTAACATGAGAAATGAAATTCCTGCAGGTTCTGTAACTGGGGCTAACTGCAAAGAGCTTGCAGCACAGCCTGATGTCGATGGATTTCTGGTAGGAGGTGCTTCTTTGAAGGTATGTATCTATATTTCCTACATGTCTGTCTAGATTTGCCTGTCCTTAAATATTTTACATATTCTTGGCTGTCATTAGTCACACTATCTGAAACCTGCAAGAGTGATAGTTTGCTCTTCTGGCATGAAGAATGACCACAAAAACATGTCCGGTACTCTTTTCAGAGGGAAAAGTTGCTTGGATTTCAACTTGCACTAAGATTGACTTGTTTTTTGGTGGTTGGGTTGACAACCACAATATGAATGACAGTCATCTACTAGTTGACAACTTCATGATCCTCACTTTATGAAGATGCTTGCTCTCCCATTGCCTTTGCTAGATGCATATTTTATCTCTGCCATGCCGCAGACGGTGGCTACATGACATGAGTACTGAAGAGATGTGCTTTGGAATTTTCTACAATTAGCAAGTCGACTCTAAATTTGTTGGTTACGTTGACTATAGATCTTATCTTCTTTCCTTTCTATATTTATTTATTACAGCCGGAATTCGTGGACATCATCAATGCTGCTACAGTCAAGTCCTCTGCCTGAGAGGACGCACTCCTAACTCTCAAGTCGAGGCTGATGTATTGACCTCTGAATTTTGTGTTGAGAATCCGTGGGTTTTTCTTGCAGTTTCTTGCTAAGAACCGAGTGAGGCAAAGCACCTCAAGGATGAATAAGCTAGATTGCAGATTCTGCAACTCTCACAAATTGACACAACTTGTTTATTTGCTTTGTGTGATAAGTATCATTTCCAACTAATTGGAAGTTCAGCTTCTCCACCACTTGGGAGACCTGCTCTTTACCACATTTAGCTAGAAATCAGATGCTTTCATGCCTTGGTACATCTATCTTTCACGTGTGCTAGTGGATCATTAAAATAACTTGCCATGAGAATTACTGTCTTATTATATCTGTTTACAAGCAGTAATGGCAAATAGTTTCCTCGTTTAGTTAATTGCATTTTAATTCACAATTAATGTATTATAATATATTTCCCCTGGCAATAACATATTTGATACGACCCAACATAGTTAAGTCTGACATGTTCTGGTCATTACTCTCACACACAGTATGACGAATCCAAGACGTGTTAGAGACGTCATCACCCAACGCACATCATCTTCCCCAGCCTCCTGCTCCTGTTATATCCTTCATCTCTTTCCAGAACACAGCAAGGTCTCCTCTCCCCCACTTGTCAATCTCACAATCTCATCTCAGCAGCACAGCATCCCTGTAATAATGGTGCATGCTCTAGAAATCGAGCAAGTCAAAGTAGGGACGAAGAAAAGCTTCAGCTCCCTCACATGGCGACACACCCCCC
>LVTN01000562.1:178666-191321 GCA_001649415.1 Musa itinerans | reverse complement strand
CCCCCCCCCCCCCTGGGGGCGGGGGGGGGGGGGCGGGGCCGTCGCCCCTACCCGTGGGTGGCACTACCCCCGCGGGCGGTGCCCCCACCTGCGGGCGCCCCTGCAGGTGGCGCTACCCCACGCAGCACCCGTAGGCGGTTGTGCTCACAAGCGCAGCGCCCGTAGCATCCATAGGCGCCGGCCTTGAATGTGGGCGCAGTGCCCGCGCGTAGGTGGTCGTCGTGCCTACGGCCCTGCTTGCAGGCGCCGCTGTAGGGGGCTTGCCTGCACGCGGTCGGCCTTGCGACTGTCATTGCAGGCGGCCTACCTGCACGCAGATGGCAACGCTGCCATCTGTGACAGCAGCAAGGGCAGCAATAGTTGCTGCCCTTTCTCGCTTTTGCGTCAATGATTTTGACGCCAAAAGCTTCTACAAAACACAACACACACAATTCAAAACCAATCTATTGCACGAACAATCTGACTCTGATACCACTGTTGGAAAATCTTGTGGGCGACATCACATGCGCAGCGGAAGAACAGAAAACAAAATCCCCAATTCCCCAAAGATTTGTTCGTCGTCGTGCGAAGATTGGTGCGCAAAAATTCGTGAAACTTAAAATTGTGTATAGAATATATTGTGTTACATAGGAAGATCGTATATCCCTGAATCCCTACAGATCTCTAGGAGAGGGTGAAGGAGGTCAAGCGCCCTCCTCTCTATCGGTGATCCACATAGTAGGGCTGCGACGACGCTTCTCAAAACTCCAGGCCTACTTGAGGTGGAGAGGGGGAGGAGAATATGAGAGGCAAGCAAAAGGCTCTAGCCTATGTACCACTGAATCCTTCCTATTTATAGAGGTCGCCTATCGACTTAACCCTAATAGATCCTCCCCTATTGGGTATTGGATTTCCATCCAACTACCCAAGCCTCTTATATTAGTGGATCTCTATCCAATAATCTCTTATGGGCTCTTATTGGATCTCATCCATAGGATCCAATAATTCAATGGCTTATTGGATATCCAATAAGATAGGGGCTCTGACGGATATCTAATATCCAAACCTCTACTCATCGCAATGCCTATCATATGTGTCTGACCCTCTATGCTCAATATCGAGCTGGCCGTGAGTCATACCTATCAGAACTCCTTCTAACTCAGTGAATTATTATCTCCATAATAATTCACTCGACTCATCGACTACGAACGTACTAGGCCACTACGCCGCAGTCCCCAAACGATACATGGAAATCCAATCCATTGGACTTGTCTGTCCTTAGTTACCGTATACCTATAGTTCCTCGTCCGTCTAATATCTCAGAGACCGTATACCGAGCATAGTGCTGTAAGACCCATACGGTTTCTACTTGAGTCTCACTCTAATCGGATTCTCCTAGAGAACTATTTCTCTCTCAATCCAAATGACATTGGCCAGGGATTAGTCTGAGCAAGAATACATGGGATATTTCTCTCATGACACCGAGAATGGATGATCTTCTATCGACACTCAATTGGCCTCGTAAGGTTGACTACCACTCCCGATGACCGATTGTACTAGATCAGGAACATCCAAACCTATAACTCCAGTATCAAATAGTGGAGTACTCATACAGGACATCCTTGGTATCTCAAGTCTATGGACCAAATACACCATTGGGACTACGGAATCGCTATTTGACAATAAGGCATCATCAACCATCCAACATTCCGTAAACGAATCAATCAGTGAACTCATTCTCCAATGAGTACCTGTACTGTATCCCTAGTGTCCCCACACAACCAATTATCTCGATATCCCTTTCAAGTAATCTATGACCGAGATTATTTAGAATCTGTGTTTAAAGGCGAATCGGTCTCATTATCGTGATCTCATCACGATCTGATTCCTATTACATATATCCAAGGACATCACAATATATATATATATATATATATATAATAAGTAAAAAGACTATGTGTCAAATCACACGTGCCATCACTCACGTGATTGACTTGTAGGGCACATATGACTAGCATTCTATACATCGTCCTCTTTTACGGCATTTTGTCTAATCAGCATGTTAACTCTGCAACTCTGATCTCCTTAGCGTAATGTCCGCTCTTCTAGGCCCAATGCCTGAATTCACGACACAAAGCCTTCTACTGACACGTCGACCGATCCTCCGGCCCGACGTTCAATCTATTGACATATTTGCTTTGGCCCAACGTCTGATTCCTCTTGTTTTAATCGTTTTGCCTGTTCTGATCGAAGCTAGTCCTACGTCACTTAAAACACATATTAGATCAAATACATCAATTGATTTCATCATTAAAATCTGAGAATGCATTCTATTTCTAAGTAATGACAAATGATATAATTATCAGGGAGTCCACATCACCTTGTCTCGGCCAATGAAGTATTTTTCTTAATCTTTCAAGATGGATCAGCAAGATTACGGACGGAATATTATAATAAGGCCGAGCACATAATAATCTAACTAGATACGTTTTTTCTTGATGTGTGGAGGATGATCATTGAAGTCTCAGATATTGCAGCAAAGAGAAAGGCTGCGCAACTCCAATTGCAGGATCCAATTCTGGGTTCAGGGAAGCAGAATGAGGTTGTTCCTTTATGATCCGAGTCCATTTTGCTCTTAAGTTAGCAGGTGATGGAAGAGCCCTCAGTTCATCTAACTGATTCTCTAAAGAACAAAGCATCATAAGGATCCATTGGTTCACCAAGGGGCTGATAATGCCTGAAACCAAGCAATGCGGCTTGTGATGCACTCTGTTAATACAATGACAGTGTTTGATGTTTGAGGATTGAGGTCTCAATGTAGAAGAAGCAGCAGCAACTCTATGAGCTTTGCTGGGCATTGCGCTCGGCTCCAGGAGTTCCGACAGACTCTGCAGCCAGTAGCAGCTCCACCACCTCCTTCATGCTCGGCCGCTGCTCCGGATCCGGGTGGCAGCACGCCAGCCCCAGCTTCAGCACCAGTTCCATTTCCGCCACCGGGAACTCCATCCTCTTGTCCGCCGCCTCCGCCAGTTGCCCCTCCGCGTACACCTCCCTCACCCAGTCCACCAGCACCCAGTCGTCGTCCTCCACGCGCTCCGCCCTCTCGATGGGCCGCCTCCCGCACGCTACCTCCAGCACCACCACCCCGAAGCTGTACACGTCGCTCGCCGCCGTGGGCGCCGACGCCACCGCCATCTCCGGCGCCAGGTAGCCCAGCGTCCCCACCACCCTGGTGCTGCACGGCGCGGCGCCGCGTTCGTAGAGCTTGGCGAGCCCGAAGTCGCCGAGGCGCCCCCGCATGTCGCCGTCGAGTAGAATGTTGGCGCTCTTCACGTCCCGGTGGAGCACCACCTGCTCCCACCCCTGGTGGAGGTACAGCAGCCCCTCCGCCACGTCCACCAGCACCCGCCGCCGCGCCGGCCAGGCCAGCGCTGGCCGGTGCTCCGCGTCGGAGAAGAGCCACTGGCTGAGGTTGCCGTTGGGCATGTACTCGTACACCAGCATCAGCTCGTTCCCTTTGCGGCACCAGCCCTTCATGTGGACCAGGCTCCGGTGTTGCAGCCGCCCCATGCTTGATATCTCCGCCATGAACTCCCTCAGCCCCTGCTTCGAGTCGTGTGACACGCACTTCACCGCCACCTCCTCCATCTCCGCCTCCCTTGCTGCACTTCCTCCGCCGCTATCGGCTCCGCGGGAGATCGAGGCAGGGAGGACTCCCCTGTAGACCTTGCCGAAGCCACCGAAGCCCAACAACCGCTCCTTACAGAACCCATTGGTGGCACTCCAAAGGTCCTCGTAGTTGAACCTCCTTGGCCAGTACTTCGATTCCCACTCCTCTTCTTCCTCCTCTTTGCGGATTCTCGCCTTTCCCCTCCTCCTACAGTGGTAGTACAGTCCCAAGACGCAAAGGAAGGCGATGGCGAGGCAGGCAGAGGCGACGCCGGTTATAAGTCCTACAGAGGTTGAGGAAGACGATGGCGGCGACGGCGGCAAGAAAACGGGCAAATTGGAGGTGTTGAGCTCCCTGGCCGCAGCGCCGGTGTCGCTGAGGCTCCAGGCCAACACCCGTTGCGCCTCCACCCACTTCACCTTCGACGCCGAGAACCCAGCGTACATCTCAGGCGACACGTAGTTGGCGATCACGGGATCGGTGTAGGATATCAGCGGCCACCGCGGCCGCGGCTCCTGGGCCGGCGCCACGGTGACATTGATCTGGAACAGAGGGCCGTGGAAATCGATCCACGCCCGGATGTTCCGCCCGGATCGCATGTCGAGCGGCACGAACTCGGGCTCCGTCGACGATCCGTTGGCCCGGTAGAACCCGGCGGTGTGGGTGACGGCGGACTCGACGAAGTTGAGGTCGACGCCGACGTGGTTGCCATCCAGGTCGTTGAACTCCGGGTTCCGCCCGGCATCGAACTCGACGACGAGGAGCGGCGCCGGGGACTGGCGGGTGGCGTTGGAGAAGACGCCAAAGTACTGGCCGGAGAGAGCGCCGGGCGGGGAGGTGGAGTTGCAGAGGACGAAGGCGAGGCCGAACCCGGGGCTGCTGTCGATCTCGGGGAGGATGGAGAAGACGAACGAGGTGGAGAATGAGGAGAGGGCTTGGCCGGGGCCTGAGGCCAAGCGGAGGCGGTCGGGGTAGAAGGCCCGGCCGATGGAGTAGTAGTCGGAGTCGTTGGTGAGGCGGAGGACGGAGTCTTCGACGCGGGCGTCGTCGACGAGGGTGAGGTTGGAGACGGCGGAGAAGGAGTTGAAGAGGAAGTTGATGGCGGAGGCGAAGGGGAGGCTGAGGCTGAAGAGGAAGAGGAGGAGGTAGTGGTGGATGGAAGCAGCCATGATCTGTAGATCGCCGCTCGCCTGCAGCTGTCTGCTGCCGCTTGTTTTTGTTCGTGGAGTGGTCAATAGACGTCTATTGATGAGTTCGGGGGTCGGTCTGTGCATAGCACGCCACATAAGGTGGGGTATGTGCTAGTGGTTGCCGTTCTTTTGATGACCTGCGGGGTGAGCACATATGGTGTCGTAGAATGTTCTTTGGATCACGTTCAGATATTCGAACCTCTACAGCTTGAAGCTTCCTCACAGCTTCTTCCCCTGTGTCACTAGTTTGACTTCGAAAGTTGAGACATGCCTAATAAGCATCAATCTACATGGCTTCATTGGTCATCTTAGATATGATCTGGAACATGTTAAAAATCAAGTGCAGAGGTGAAAGGGTAGTGGCATTTTATCTCCGGTTCTCTCATATCCTTTTAAATCAAGTATAATTAAATTGCATGGTTTACGTTCATTGGATAAGCATATTCATAGTCAGTCCAATTAATGATATATTATTAGAACAATTTACACTAAACTCCACAGGTATGGTTATTGGATCGGACATGATAAAAATAACTTAATTTTATTTTCTCCTTATTTATTATGACATTTTTGTATCTGTCCAGCCTATCTAAAAAAAATGACAAATATACTTAAATTGATGTCTTAATTGTTCTTATTACTTGTTCATGCAATATTCTTATTGATAGCTGCCCTAAAGTCTGCTTTGACTCTATACATCAAACATACCTTATTTAATTTAAACATATACAATCACTAAATTCTTTGATCACCATCATCTATCATTCATATTGGTCTCCAGTGAGAAAAAATAAAATAAAATTATGAACTTTTCTCAACAGATATCCATATCTTCCTTCACCAGCTTCAGAATTAAGTTCACATCCAGGGTAATGCCAAGTATGCAAAAGAAAGATAAAGGATCTGTTTAATGCTCCAAAATATTATGGCAGATAATACATAAGTTGCGGCTGGTGTAGTACTGAAGCAAAAAACAGTAAAAAATCTATCCGGGAAGAAACAGTATCATCATCACGTGGTTGTACATAATTATTTACAGACTTGTTTGGAAATTATACCAAGAAGCTTTGTCTCCAACAAGATCCCATTAAACTTGCTTAATGCTGCCACCGCTTTTTATTAGTAGTTCCTTGTTCCTCGCCCTCTCTGAGAAACCCTGCAACCAATCAACAAGTGTTGATGGAAAGAAGGCAACATTTGGAAGACTTGGAAAGAAAAAGAACTGAACCGAATCACTTTGGATTGATAGTCATCTTACTTTTAGCATCTTACTTTTTAGATTGATAACAAAATAAAAGAAGAAAATAATAAAATAGAATATTACAAGACTAATCATCTTACAAGAAATGAAGTACATCATATACAGAGAAGAAAGATAATTCTACAGAATCATCATCTTATAAAAAAGGGAAATAACATCATCACAAAAAAGAAGATTATTTTACAAGAATATTATGAAATCCTATCTTCTCAAAAGATGACCCGATATAATGTACTGAATTATCTTGATATGATTTTTATTTTTTTTCTTATTTGTAATTTTCTTTTCTTTCTGTATTTATGACCTATATAAAGAGGCCAAGTATTATAATGAAATCATTAGTCTTGAAATAAATATTAGTTTTGTTTTTCCACAAATTGGATAGTGCAAGACCACAACTTTCTCTGAGTTAAAAATTATCCCTTGCATTCCTCTCCTTTTTTATCCTTAACTATCTTACAATGAAAACCCACAAACCAATCTCTCAACACCTGAAATCACCCAGGTGTCAAATCACTCCTTGGTAATCTTGGTATGTGATTGAATCTTCGCTTTGTTCTTTATTGCTTAAATCAATATTTTTACAAATCGAGTCTCTCTCTCTCTCTCTCTCTCTCTCTCTCTCTCTCTCTCTATATATATATATATATATATATGTTAAACTCTTTTTTTAAATTTATTACTCACCCAAACCACCTCTCTTTTCATATTAAGCATAGTTTTAAGATTATCCTACATCATAATTGGTATCAGAATAAGTTCCCAATCATATCTACTAATAGTCTTATAATGGTCTTATAACTAATAGACAAAGAGACAAACTTTTATGTAGTCTCAAGAAAAGGTCCGAGTCTTTTGCACATAAACTACTTAATATCAAAGTTTGCCAAGATACTTCATCTACTACCATAGTTTCCTTTACTAAGAGACAATATGTTGAGAAGGCTAAAACTTCAACGGTGCTAGATCCAACTCAAAATAATGATAACTCAAATGATACTAAGGCAAATCAAGAGTTGGACCAAGAGAAAAATCACATTAAAAAAATTAATAGTTCTAGAAATTACTCACAACATTTCAAGTACAAGCCCTCACAACATTTCGAGTATAAGCCCGAAAGAGTATATGAAAGGCCTCATGCACCACCACTTGCACCATCATGACACATGTACACAAGAACTATCAAAATGACCTAGGTCATAGTAGACACAATCTTAGGAAAGTTAATGATGGCATGTTGGACCCAAAGATTTTTATTGATTGGTTGTCTAATATGGATGACTATTTCTGTTAAGGTGCCGTAGCCAAAGATGATTATCATTCGGACAGTGTTGAATTAATGTTAGGCTATGATATAGGAGGAAGCACCATAGACGCAGGCTGTGCAGTTCCCTTAATGGTAACAGGATGACAACCATCTATTTGGGATTTGATTGACAAATGGCTTAACCAGTTCACCCTAAGTGTTGCTGGAAATGGGTTTAGGAGCAACATTATGAAAGGGTTCAGCATCTATTGTTCCAAGCCAACCTCGACTAGTGTTTTCAGGTGGCAAATTCAAATCAGGATTGAGACCTCCAGTAGCAGAGTTTGGTTGAGAGACATCCATCTGTATGAGTAACGAGGGACAGTTATATAACAGAACACACAAGATAAAAATACCACAATGAAATAAATAGTTAGTATCAGTAACAGACCTCAATATGAACCCAAACTCGTTGTCCAAGCATTTGACCAAAAGGTGACGCCAATCTCCAATATGAAAAATACCTACCAGGCACTGCTGGTGAGGTGAGATCAACTGCAACATCAACTTCCTTGTTCACAGAAATTCCATCAACAGGAATCTGCATGGATTGAGATTCTAACTTCATGGCTCATCTAGTAAGTTGAAAATGGCAGTTCTTTGCAAGGACAGTAGTCCTTGTTAGCAAATTTATCACCACCAGCCCAAACAAGCTTTGTTCTGTAAGGCCATCGGGTAGTACCACATTATTTTGCATCCACCATATCTTAGTAAAAGGAGTCGAAGGAGGCATCAAGGTTCCATCTAACACAGTTATATTTTGGATAAAGCAACTTTCTAATTTTGGTCTTGATCGCCTCACACCAAAACCATGTAAATGAGGTGAGGAGATCCGATGTCTAGAATGCTGGAATTAAGAATGCAGAAGCAGTTAGCGCATCTTACATTATGAAATCAAATTAAGTAAATAGACGATTAGACTATGCTGTATTATGAGATAAATGAACCATGTCAATCCTGGTAAAGTCAGCTTCCTTACTCGTCTTAGAGAAACAAACGGTACATAAATCATAGTCTTCCTTCCTGCAAAGGCAAAAACAATATTAAAATATAAGAAGATTCACAGTGAACAGCATTATCAAACAATTAAAGGTATGTATTGTATTACACATTAGAGATCTGAATCATGGACCAATGATTGGGTACATTCCACAGCCATCACATCTAATTCCCCTGTGAAAAGAATGGCCGTTATCATTATATACATCATCCCTCTGGTTAGAATGGCGAACGGAGTGCAAGTCATTTGGAAAAGGAAGATCAGCTGTAGCTGTAGTGCCAGCGTATTGCCTCCCTGGAAACTAAAGTCAGTTAGTGCTCTCGAAGGGGCTGCACCAGTTGGAAGTTGTTTACTGTTGTCACCAGCCACCATGCTAATAAACCATGCACATTAGTCGGGGAAGGAGAAGGATTAAATGTTTCATTATTTAGTTCTGCAATCTGCTCACACGGCACAATGGAGTTAGTAGCCATAACAGATTTTCCATTACAACCAAAACTACCACTTTCCTTTTGATGATCAGGAAGTGAGAACTCATTGATAATCAAAATTGATGTCAGGGTGCCCAGATGCTTGCTCAAATGTTGGAAAATGAGAACTATATTTGATAAAATCATGAGAGGTATGAGTCTTAACTATACCAACCTGATTTCCATTACCACACTCATGATCATGCAGGTTCTCTGAAACTGGATCAGAATTGTTGATACTGGAGCAGAGGTACTTGGAACTTTTGGTTCCCTGCTGATGTTATGATTCTTTGGCTGACTTGTCAACTGACTAGGTGTTCCTGATGATTCACC
Source organism: Musa itinerans (assembly GCA_001649415.1). Lineage (NCBI taxonomy): Eukaryota > Viridiplantae > Streptophyta > Magnoliopsida > Zingiberales > Musaceae > Musa > Musa itinerans. The sequence goes on along the minus strand of LVTN01000562.1, from coordinate 182,112 downwards.
AGTTGAGCTGTTGACAGTCTGACTACAACTCGGTATTTCTAACTTGGAGAAGTGTTCTAGAACATCAGCTATTGCTGGTGCAGATGATGCAGCCTTTGAAAGGAAATCATGAGAGATGTTGGAAAGTGCGGTACAAAATTGTTCAGGGACAGATCTGAATGCTTCATTAATAACAGAACTAAATTCAAATGGCTGCTTATCTACTTGTGGTGGCACTGCAGTTGCAGAGCTCATGTTCTCATGTTTCAGGTCATGCCCATCACTAGCATTTGATCTCAACAAAACACGGATCCTAAGAGGATTCAAGGGTTGATTAATTGCAGTTTCACGCAACTCACCATCATCATCTAGTGCTACAATGTCACGCACCATCTACATCAATATAGATACAAACAAAATCAGCTTCTGGACTGAGCTTGAAAAGGTTGATATTCTTTCTCAGTCTAGTCTTGTTGTGGTCTATCATGTCTCCATAGATGCAAGCACTAAACCGTTTGAGTGTATCACCACACTTTACCTGAAAATTACAAATGAATGAAATGAATACAAAGACAACTTGCAAAAGAAATCTGGCAGACAGATGAAAACAAAAAGGTGCATAGTAAGAAACTAAAATAGAACAAGGGAAGAATGAAAAAAAGAAAGCAAATGTATCCTAATATGTTTTCTTAATGATATGATAAAAGAGCAGATTTTTTTTATGCCACGAAACAGGCTGATAGACCTCGGCTAAAAATGAGGTCTTGCAAGTTCATGTCCATACTAATCTAATTACAAAATATTAGAAAGTCCAAAAGTTTTGCAAGCAGAAGGGGTGGAACTTGCTTCTTTCTCTGAAGAGGAACAAGGAGTCAAACCACACACATCTAACTAGCAGTCTTAGTTTGAAAATTTGCTCTTCTAGAATAAGATTTTAGACCTATATATGTCATCAGAGATATTTCTTCTGCACAGAAAAAGACATTTTAAAATAGCATATTTGCCATGAGTGAGGTTTCAAAATATTCTGGAAAAGAGGCTACTTGTGAAACATTTTTGAATAGGGGGTTCTTTGAAGAAAAAGAAACTTATGAGCCACATTTGACCATCAATACAAGATCACTCATATAACAAGAATAAGCAATCACGAGAAACAAATATCTGCACACAACTTCGACAGAAAATGAAAGTTTAAATCAGTGGGTAGTGGATCAATACATTATTAGTTGAGCAAGGATTTAGTGAAGTACTCAAAACAATCAATGAATTTTTTCCTCTGTTGAAATGGACAACAAAAAGTAATACTTCCTGAAACAGCCAATATGAAATCATTTGGTACATTGCAAGTCAACCATAGAAGTCACTTTCACCAGAAGTAATCAAATAAACTTTTATAACTAATTTTCACTTGAACAACATTAGACCATGGATAGCCGAGGTCATCATAAGGAGACTGTTATTTCAGGACTCACAACTGACCGGCCACAGCCAATGAGCAATGATTGGTAACTGACTGGACCAGCACAGGACCAACAATTGCTGATAGTTGGCTGATTGACAGATCAATAACCAGCCAGCTAAAACCATCTGATCGGTTGCCCAATGGTTTGCAATCAATTGGTTGTCTGCACAGCTTCAAGGAAACAAATAAATGACGTAATAAAATTTAAGATATTTAAGTAATAAGATACAAATATTAAAAAGGTGACTTCTTTTTTCATTTCCAGTTATAGAATAAAAAATGCCCTTGATCAAAAGGAAAGGATTGGGAAAGTAACACGTTTATGAAAATTTCATGTCTGCTCAACACAATATGAGGGCAATATCACCAGTATGGACTGGTGTGTGACAATCTTAATTAGTAATGTACCCCATCGATGATAATATAACAATTTCATGACTACTGAATATTAAACTATCAGCAAAAAATACTGACAAAACAGATATAATCTAACTTCAAGTATCCTACCATCATGCAGGATAGGTAATCATAACAATGGCAGTTGCATGAACTTACGGCAACTTATCAGAAAGACCTTGGTTTCTGCAGAGGGCTCAAAGACCTTTTTCCTCAAGAAATTAACATGGATGTGGTGGCAAAATCAAACAGTGAAGCTACAGAGCAAATAATGCTCATAAACAATCAAATGATGGCTGTAAATTAAAAAGGAATTACATCGATTGAATATTTAAAAATTTCTTGATAACTAACGATTAAAAAGATTAGAAACCACAAAGATACCTGAGAAATGAGAGAAGTACAAAGCACTAGCATTCTACAGGAAAAGGTCAAAAACAAGGATGTACTGCTAGTAGGAATTACCTAACATGTTTAACTCCTCTCCAATAAATAAGACGTGAAAGAGAGGGAACATAGATATAAATACGCACGATCATCACTTAATCTCACCTATGAGACGCTCTTGACAGAAATTTAAACGGCACAGTAACACAAATTTAAACAGACCAAAAAGAAGATATTAAGATCACCTATAACCCACATCCACAGACAAAGGGAATTAGCAGGAAAGATATATAAGCGGGAGGACGGAACCAAGAAATCGGACCTTGATCACGAAATCCCGCTCGTTGGCGCGGGGCCCCATCCGCGGGGAATCGATCAGCAAGAAGTGCGCCAGTGTCTCGGGTGAGCCGCAGCTGCGGGCGAAGCGGGATCGAGGAGGAGCCTTAACCCTAAAATCTCCACAGGAACGACGCGACAGAGAGATAAAGGGGGACGGAGAGGTCGAGAGGGGGAAGGCGGGCAGTAGTGGGAGCTCGTCACGGAGAGCGTAGCCCGAGCCGCTCGAGAGACGGCACGGACTGTTCGCACCGCGTCTCTTCCCTTTTACTCGTTCATCTCCGTTGGCGTTACAGAATAAACGGCCGGTCACATTTTAACGTGACAGCTAATCTAGTTAATTAAAAATGTTAAATCAATAGATAAAAGTATTGAGGTTTGTTAAGATTCTACGATCGCAAGAATGAAAACTAATTGGTAAAATTACATATATCGTTTATCTCTTGAAATTTAAATATGCAAAACTCAAAAGTATATAAACAAGTCATTGTTGTAAATCTTTTTCAATTAGCCGTCGGTCAATATTTATTACATACATACCCTCTAAATTAGAAGCTTCTATACTGAAATCAGATAATCGAGGAAGTAATCAAATTATTTTTTATATTTCAATTTTTTTTAATTCTGGACAGATATATATATATATATATATATATATATATATATATATATATATATATATATATATATATATATATATATATATATATATATATATATATATATATATATATATATATATATATATATATATATATATATATATATATATATATATATATATATATATATATATATATATATATATATATATATATATATATATATATATATATATATATATATATATATATATATATATATATATATATATATATATATATAT
>LVTN01000562.1:139755-155097 GCA_001649415.1 Musa itinerans | reverse complement strand
CCCAGCAAGCTCCTAGACTTCACGATGATCTTCTTGGTGAGTTTTGACGAGCTTCTTTGGCAAGCTCCTGGACTTCTCGGCATAACTTCCGACGAACATTTGGACTTCCGACGAACTCTCGAACTCCCAATGAAATCGTGTCCTTGACTCTAGGACTTCATTTTGCTTTATGCCTTGCTATCGTAGTTAATCCTGCACATGTAAAAACACACTTCAATCTAGACAATTAATACTAAGTATTAATCATGTTGTCCGGCATGTTATTGGTCCCTCAACGCTTCGTCCGATTCTTCGACGCATCGTCCTCTCTTATGGCCTATTGCCCAATTGGTCAGTTGACTCTGCAACTCCGATATCCTTGGCGCAATATCTGCTCTTCTTGGCCTGATGCTCGAATCTATGGCCCGAAGCCTTCTATCGATATGTCGACTAATCCACCGGCTCCACATCTAATCTTCTTACATATTTTCCTCCGACACAACATAATTTTTCCTACTTTAATTGTCTCATCTTAATCGAAGCATCTTGTGTCACTCAAAACGTATATTAAAACATAAACACTTATCAATTGGTTTCATTATCAAAATCCGAGATTCAATACTAGAAAGAAACTCAAGTTGTTTCTTCATATTATCTTGAAAATATATTTTTATTTCTCAGATACATATGTACAAAATATTGTAAGAAACATAAACGGGAGCATTATAACTCCATGGCTAGGCCCAACTAAAATGACAATCTAATAATAGTTTTTCAAGAGTCATTTTTATTTCTCCGATACATATGTACAAAATATTGTAAGAAACATAAACTGGAGTATTATAACTTGGCCCAACTAAAATGACAACCTAATTATAGTTTTTCAAGAGACAGTTAAGCTGCATGTCATATAGAGTATATTAGTCATGGATTCCATTTGAAATTAATTCAATGAATTTTAAAAAATAATATTCTACATGAATGACATTTGCCATGGGTGGCTAGTGTCGGTAATTATACCTTCCAAGATCACCCAATTGAATTCATTTTCTCAAGTGTAAATTGATCTCACAAAATTTTAGAAGGAACCCTTTGTAAGATTCACTAAGATCTCATCATCTTCCATGAACCTTAGTTGCATCTTCATTGGACTAGGCAATACATATTTCTATATTTAGGGTGTTAGAGATACTTCATGGACTATAGAGAAAATAAAAAAAAGTCCTATTATTTGCAGCAAACACAAGAAAAAAAACTCAAGGGTTGGTCGGCTTGGAAGGATAGTTTTATGCATTAGAGTTTGTCAGCATAGACTTGGTGAGTGTTTAATTGTTCTGTTATCAGTTCAACAAGTTGGATGTGAAATATTTTGATTAAATATTTGTTAAGGGTTGTAAAGACATATTTTTTGTTCGAGTCTTTTAGAGAAATATTGATTGTCTTGCTCTTTCAATACTAGAACTTCTATATATTTTAACTCAATTTAGACAAAAAGGTCTAGTTCAAGATTGAGAGCTAAGGTAATGAAAGTTATTTTTGAATGGCATCACAAGCATCTCGATCTCGACTAACATAATGGGATCACAATAATTATATATATATATATATGTATATATATAATCAATTGATATGAAGCTCACATTATAAAAGATGTAGGATGAAAATAATTTAAAATTCATAAACGACTTTGGGAGTTTTGGATCACACAAGTTTGAATTGGAAAAGTTTGTTATATGTATGGATTTTATGCTAACCTAGGTTTTATGTCTATTACAATCATAATATCAACATTGTGAAAATGCTTGTCAAAATTACTTATAAAAAATTTATAGGTAGCCTTGTTGGTTTTATTATCTTTTTTATTGTCTTTCAATGAAAATTTACATCATGAGAGGATTTTATTACAGTAGTAATATAACTAATGAAATTATTTTAACTAACCAAATAATGAAGTTGCTCATCAGATGAAGTTAAAAGACTGATGCAAACAATATAATCATCAAATAATAACATATTTTCCTCTTCTGTTATACATTCCTTAAGTTTTGGTGATTGGTCATGGTGTTTTTTGTTTTGGTTGTAACTAATAAAATATGTAAAACATTCATTTGTTTTAGTTACAGCCTATAAATATAAGTAAGATTTCTAGCAGCAAATAAGTCCTATTATTTGTAGCAAATACAAGACTAAAAAACTCAAGTCCTTCCCTCGTATTATCTTAGAAATACATTTCATTTTATTTTTCTGATACATAATATAAAATATTATAACAAAAAAATTGTTAAAATATTAAATATTATGAAATGTAGGGAATGAAACAATATGACCTGGCGGTATGACCTAACCTGGTAACTCATGGTTATTCTTCAAGAGACATCTTTATACTACTTGGCTTATGTAGAGCATACTAGTCAAGGTTTGTTCATTTAAAAATTGTTGAGTGGATCTTGATAATGCAAAATTCTATATTAATAACATAAATCATGGGTGGCTAGTATTAGTAATTTTCAATACCATGATCACTTTTATTCAATCTATTTTTTTAAACGATAATTTTTTTTTCCAACTTTCTAGAAGGAACCCCTCATAGGATTCACGAAAATCTCATCATTTTTTTATAAACTTCAATCGCATCTTCACAAGATTAGTTATTAATATAACTAATGAAATTATATTAACTAAGTAAATAATTAAGTTGCTCATTAGATAAAATTAAAAGACTAATCTAAATAATATAATTGTCAAATAATAATATATTTTTCTCTTCTTTTTTGTATTCTCTATGTATTGGTAAATGGTCTAGATGTTTTTTGTTTTAATTATAGCTAATATCATCGAGTAAAATTTCAAGCAACAAATAATTATTATATTGTTCGGAATGTACACAAGAAAGAAACTTAAGTTCTTACCTCATATTATCATGGAAATATATTTTATTTTTCTAATTCCTAAGTATAAAATATTGTAAGAAACATAAGCTAAAATATCAAATATTACACTATACAACAAATAGAGCATTATAACTCCATGGTTAGACCCAAATAAAATGACAACCCAATAGCAGTTTTTCAAGAGACATAGTTAAGTCGCATGTCTTATGCAGAGTGTACTGGATTGTTAGTTTGAAATTAATTCAATGAATTTTGATAAAGTAAAATTCTATATCACTGAACACTTGCTATGGGTGGCTAGTGTTGGTTATTATACTTACCAAGACCACCCTATTCAATCCATTTTCTTAAGTGCAAATTGATATTACAACATTCTAGAATGAACCCCTTGTAAGATTCACTAAGATCTCATCATCTTGCGTGAACCTTCATTAGATTAGGTAATAAATATTTCTATATTTGGAGTGTTGGAGATGCTTCATAGACTATAGAGAAAACTCGAAAAAGTCATATTATTTGTAGTAAACACAAGAAGAAAAACTCAAGTCCCTCCCTCATATTATCTTAGAAATACATTTCATTTTATTCTTTTAATACCTAGTACCAAATATTATATCAAAAATAAGCTAAAATATTAAATATTATAACATGCAAGGAATTGAACAATATGACATGTCGATGTGGCCTAACTTGGCAACTCATGGTTATTTTTCAAGAGACATCCTTATACAACTTAGCTTATGCAGAGCAAACTAGTGGAGGATTGTTCAATTAAAATGTATTGAATGGATTTTGATAATGCAACTTTCTATATCAATAATCTAAATCATGGGTGTCTAATGTTAGTAATTTTACATACCATGATCAATTTATTCAATCTATTTTTTTATATGATAAATTTTTCTCCCAACTTTCCGGAAGGAATCCCTCCTATGATTCACTAAAATCTTGTCAATCTTGATAAACTTTAGTTATATTCACTATACTAGTTAGTAATATAACTAATAAAATTGTATTAACTGACTAAATAATTAAGTTGTTTTTCAGAAAAAAAATTAAAAGACTAATCCAACTAATATAATTATCAAATAGGAATATATGTTTCTCTTCTTTTTTGTGTTCTCTAAGTTTTGGTGATTGGTTCTGATGTTTTTTGTTTTGGTTATAGCTAATACCATCAAGTAAAATTTCAAGCAACAAATAGTCATTCCATTATTTATAATAGACACAATAAAGAAACTCAAGTTCTTCCCTCATATTATCTTGGAAATATATTTTACTTTTCTGATACCTAAGTACAAAATATTATAAGAAACATAAGCTAAAATATCAAATATTATAATATGCAACAAATAGAGTTACCATGGTTAGACCAAACTAAAATAACAACTCAATGGTTGTTTTTCAAAAGATAGTTAAGCTGCATATCTTATGCAGAGTATACTAGACGTGGATCATCTGTTTGAAATTAATTCAATGGATTTTGATAATGTAAAATTCTATATCAATGACATTTGCTATGGGTGGCTAATGTTGGTAATTACACCTACCAAGATCACCCTCTTCAATCCATTTTCTCAAGTGCAAATTGATCTTGCAAAATTTAATAAGGAACCCTCGTAAGATTTACTAATATCACATCATCTTCCATGAACCTTAACTGCATCTACTTAGGACTAGATAATATATATTTCTATATTTTGAGTGGTGGTGATGCTTCATGGACTATAGAGAAAACTCGATTTCATATATGAGGGTTGGTCGATCTTCAGCTTGGAAGGATAGTTTTATGCATTCGAGTTTGTCAGCACTGACTTGGTGAGTTTTTAATTATTTTCTCATCAGTTCAGCATATTGGATGTCAAATATTTCTCAAAGGGTTGTAAAGACATATTTCTTATATATATATAAAAGCTTTTGGATGACATGAGGGGCTCCCTTACCAATGGTCGGTTACCCTCCATTGGTTACTTAGATATAAAAGTCAGTTCCAAAACCTAAAGGGGTAAAATTTCTACTACTACTATCACCATACTAATTTTACTATCGGAGGGGTCGGGTCGAAAACCTCCCCTGGACGCTAACTGTTTATGTAGGGACCTCGATGAAGTTAAAGTATACCTCGGGATAATACCAAACCTGCTTCTGATGAGCGAGTAGCGCCTCGAGGTTGCGCCAACTAGAGCCTCTTCCCACTCCAATCTTGTCATGTGACCCATCGTGGGCCAAGCCTTGACAAACGATCGGTCGTCCTCCATCGGCCACTTAGATATAAAAACCAACTCCAAAGTCTCGAGAGGCAAGATTTCTATTGTTACTATTATCTTACTAATTTTACCATTGGAGGGGTTGAGTCGAGAACATTCCCCCGATATTGACTGCTTGTGCATGGACCTCGTTGAAGTTAAGGTGCACCTCTAGATGATATCAAATCTGCTTTCGGGGAGTGAGCAAACATCTGGTGCACCTCTAGATGATATCAAATCTGCTTTTGGGGAGTGAGCAATGGGATTGAATCAAACCATGACAACTCCATGGTTAATGGCATCAATGTAACAACAACACATTTACCGAACATCACCAGACAAACAAAAAATTTCTATATAAAACAAAACTAAAAAGCACTTGAGTCTCTGATGCTTGCTTTCATTTTGCCTTTTGGATCTTCAAACCTTGTTGAACCGTCAACCAGAAAAGCTCAGATAATCCTCTCTCATAGTACTTACAGCTTTTCTTTTAAAGTTGATGATTGATAATTTATAATAGTCATATGGTGGCATTCCAAATTAACAAGATTATGTTTCTTTGTTAAACATTTTTACTTACAATTTATAATAATCACATGGTAACATTCCAAATAACCCGTACTTTGAACTTTATTGGAAACTGTAACTTCTTACATTGGGTAAAAATATATTTTCTTACAACCTATGGTTTTCAAGAGGTTCATGTTATCTGACTGTTGCTGGTTTTTATCTTATGTTGATGAGCAGCATGAATTACGGAAACTAATAAAACATGTTAAAGTAGCATATAAAGTGCTTCATGATTTGCATTTGTCATTGTAGAACTTTCTTAGGAAGAAATGTTGAAATTTTTTTGCTATTTTCGGTTCAGAAGATGAAAGTGAGAATAAAATTACGATTGACGTGTCAAAGAGAGTTACTGGTTTCTCTTATGAGTACTCACTTTGACAGATCTTGTCTTTGTTCTTCTTTCAGCGTCATAATTTCGTACCATGTCAAAGACTTTTAGATTCCTGGTGTCATGTAGCACATCTTAGTAAGTTTGATGCAGAAGCTGGTATGCATTTGCACTGTCTGATAACAACTCTAATGATGATAAAATATGATGCTTCACACATTACTCTTGTTTATATTAGGCTGGAGGTATTTATAATAGTAGAAGAGCATCAGAATTCTGCATAACATGCTTTTATCTGTTTGTTCTTTCTCTGTCAAAGGAGCATAATATGTTTCAAGTTCTAAATGTAGCTGATATGATAAGGTGCAACTTTAAGCATGAAGGGCTCATGACGCTTCTGGGAAGTAGAAAAATAAGAAGATGATGAAAAGGGGTTAAGTGCATAAAGAGTACTTGAAATAGATTGGCCTTAGGAAATTGCTGTTGTTGTTGAAGAAAAGAAACTTGATATTGTTGTTGTTTTTCTTTCTTTTTGGAATTAGAGGAAAAGAGAAGAACAAACATCGCTTCAACAAGATTAGAAAGTATTAGGATTCCTTAATTTAAGGAGCCTTTTGTTAAATCTTAGATTTTGATGATGAATTAATTGATTTATGACCTAATCCATATGTTGAGAAAAGTAATGTAGGACTAACTACAATCATGAAAAGATAAGATAATTAAAGAAGAATCAAATGTTGGGCTAAAGTTAAAGATCGGGCATTAAGCCGAAAGAATCGGAGGATACGTTGAAGGTTTGGACGATGCACTAGAAGCTTACTAGGAGTTCACTAAAAGCTCATCGGAAGATCGCCGGGACTATGCCGGAAGTTTCGTTGGGAGTTTGGATGAACAATTGACGTGCCAGACAATTAGGATTGCTTGCATTGTAATTGTTTAGCCTTAAATTATCGTAGTTAGGGTTTCAATTTGAGTTAGTTTTGAAAAAAAATCATACTAACTCAATTAGGAGTCAACTGGGCCTGAATCAAGGTTGAATTGGGCTAAATGGATGGCCCATTTAGTGACCTGGTGCCACGTCAAGTGGTGGCACCGCTAGAGCTGGCGATGGAACCGCTTGAGGCTCGACCTCCCAAGGAGTTTGGGCGATGGTACCGTCGACAGTTAATGCTATCAAGCGATGAAACCGCTAGAGCCCAATCTCCGAGGCCCTGTCAGGTGATAGTATCGTCAGACTTAGTGGTGGTACCGCCTAGTACTGGCGGTGGTACCGGTGGTACCACCAGTACCCCAAAAACCTGAGATGAGACATTTTTTGGCTCTATTTTTTAAGCCATTTGGGGCCTATAAATATATTAATCTTTCCTACTTGCCAAAGCATGAAAAAATGAACAAAAACTTATGATCTAAGTGAGAAAACACTATTGTAATTTCTTGAGAGTTTCCCTCCTCTTCCCTAAGTGTATATACTGTTTAAGAGAGGGCTAAGAGAACTATAAATATTATCTCCTAAACTTGTGAAAAGGAGAATAGAGCTGTAAGAGGGTAGTTGATCTTCACCCATTGAAAAAAGATCAATAGTGGAAGTCGAAGACCTCAACAGAGGAGGAATTGGGAGTGGATGTAGGTCACGACAACCAAACCACTATAAAATTGGTGTGCCTTCTTTTTTTTGCCTTTTTCCTTTATATTGCTTACTGATTTGGCTGCTCACTCCACTCCACACTTTTTCTAAGTTCAAACACATTTCCGATATAAATTTATCGAGTGAAGTTTTCAAATCGTCGATGTTTTTATGTAAGCACTAATTCACCCCCTCTCTTAGTGCTGATTTCGGTCATAACAATTGGTATCAAAGCCAATGTTTTTCTTTTTTGGTTTAACACTTGTGAGAAATGACTTTTACTGACAATCAAGAGGGTCTTTCTATCACTTGTCCTCCTATGTTCAATGAGACGGATTACATGTATTGGAAAACTAGAATGAAAATTTTCTTGCTCTTTATGGATTTTGATTTATGGAACATTATTGAAAGCAGTTTTGAAAAGTCTTCCAAACTAATGAACGAATGGACTGATTTGGAGAAGAAGATTTTCTCTTTGAATGCTAAAGCGATGAATGCTTTGTTTTGCGCTCATGATAAAAACAAATTCAATCGGATTTTTATATGCGAAACTGCATATGAGATTTGGCATACACTCAAAGTCACACATGAAGGCATAAGTAGGGTTAACGAGTCAAAAATTAATTTTTTTGTTTATAGCTAGGAGTTGTTTCGTATGAAACCAAGCGAGACCATTGGAGATATGTACACCTGTTTTATAAATGTCGTTAATGGTCTAAAAGCACTTGGTAAATTTTTTTCTAATTTTGAACTTGTTAACAAGATATTAAAATCCGTTCCAAATAGTTGGGATCCTAAAGTAACGACAATACAAGAAGCAAAGGACCTAAATAATTTTTCGCTTGAAGAACTTATCGAGTTTTTGATGATATATAAAATAATGTGTATAGTACATGATAAACTTGAGAATAACTTTCTAAAGAACAAGAAGGACATGACACTTAGAATCAAAGAAGACCGCTTGAGAGAAAACTAAAGTGATGATGATGATGATGATGATGACTTGACACTTCTTACAAGAAAATTTAAAAAATTCTTAAAACGGAACAAAACAAAATAAGATACTAAGAACAAAAATGAACCCAAAAAAGGACACAGTGATATGCTTTGAATGTAAAAAGCTAGGACACTTCAAAAATGAATGTTCCTAAGTGAAAAATAAGCTACCAAAGAAAAGGAAAGCATTCAAAGCAACTTGGGATGATTCAAGTGCATCCGAAGATAAGGAGTCAACCAATAAAGATGAAGTTGCAGATTACGCTCTAATGGCGCTCAATGATGAGGTAAGTGACTCAATCGAATCTTATTTAGCTTATGATGATTTACTTAATGCTTTTAATGATTTATATGATGAATGTAAGCTAGTTGGTAAAAAATATAAGTTGTTAAAAAATGATCATGCTTCTCTCTCTAGTAAATTTGAAAAATTAAAAAATGAGCATGATAATAGCATGTTAACTCCTTGCATTAAGTGTAAATAGTTAGATTCACTTAAGAAAGAAAATGTAGTATTCTAACAAACTTTAGAAAAAAATAAAATAGGTAACAAATTTTTAAATATGATCCTTGCTAATAAAAGTCATGTTCATAGAAAAGAAGGAATTGGCTTGATGTGTAACATTCAATAAAAGTCAACTATCTTCGTTAAATGACCCACATTACATATTTCACCCAGAAATAAATATAATTTTTGTGATAGATTTGGACATTATGCCTATAGATGTTCATTTAAAAAGTATAGTCCACACAAATTAGTTTGGGTTCCTAAAGGAACCATGAATAACTCAATACCAATAGTTAAGATAGGTAGATCTATTAACAAGGGACCCAAAGTTAAATGGGTACCTAAAAGAAAACCCCATTTCTTATAGATATGTTTACAATCAAAAGTTAGAAGCAAGAGATGATATCTTAATAGTAGATGCTCAAGGCACATGACTAAAGATCCAACATACTTCTCTAAGCTTACTAACCAAGACGAAAGATATGTCACATTTAGAGATAATAACAAGGAAAAAATTATTGTCAAATGAACCATAGGCAATAAGTCAAGCCTCTTGATTGAAGATGTATTGTTAGTAGATAGTTTAAAACATAATCTACTACACGTTAGTCAATTATGTGATAAAGGAAATACCATCAAATTTGAATCAAATGCTTGTATAATTGAAATACCACACAAAAATAGATCTATGATTACCTTAAAATATAATAGTGTGTATACTATTAATATTGATGATTTTTATGATGAAACATGGTTTTTGGTTTTAAATAATGATGCATGGTTTTAACATAGGAGATTAGGTCATGCTAGCATGAAACTAATCACTCAAATTTCAATTAGAGAACTTGTAAAAGGAATGCCTAGCATCAAGTTTGGCAAAGATAAAGTTTATGATGCATGTCAATTAAGAAAATAAATAAAAAGTAGTTTCAAATCAAAGAATCAAATAAGCACCTCTAGACCACTACAATTGATCCATATAGATTTATTTGGACCAATTGATATAACAAGTCTAGGAGGTAATAAATATGCTTTTGTAATTATTGATGATTATAGTAGATACATTTGGACATACTTCTTGGCACACAAAAGTGATTGCTTTAAATATTTTTTAAAATTTTATAAACTTATTCAAAATGAAAAGGGTTTTATGATTTCATCTATTCGAAGTGATCATGGAGGTGAATTTCAAACCATGATTTTCAAAGTTTTTATAATTTAAATGGGTATAATCATAATTTCTCTACTCTAAGAAACCCATAATAAAATGGAATAGTTAAGAGAAAAAATAGGAGCTTACAAGAAATAGCAAGAACCATGTTAAACAAACATAGCTTACCCAAATATTTTTAAGCCGAAGCCATTAACATGAAATGCTATGTCATGAATAAGGTTCTCATAAGACCATTACTTTCTAAAACTCCCTATGAATTATGGAACAATAAAAGACCCAATATATCATATTTCAGAGTTTTTGATTACAAATATTTTATTTTAAATAAAAAGGATGACTTAAGAAAATTTGATGCAAAATCCGATGAAGGTACCTTTCTTGGATATTCCTCCATTTCTAAAGCTTTTCGTGTTTTTAATAAAAGAACTTTAGTTATTGAGAAATCCATCCATATTATTTTTAATGAGGTTTCCAAAATTAAGAAAAATGATTTTGATGGTGATTTTGATTTTGATGCTTTAAATTTGAATGAAGACCCTCATCCCCTAAGCAACTTAGATGCATCTTCTTCCAAATAATCCTTACCTAAGGAATAGAAGTATGTAGATACTCATCTTAAGGAGCTAATCATTGGAGATACATGAAAAGGTGTTCAAACTCGTTCTTCTTTTAAAATTTTTTGTGCAAATGCAACATTCTTGTCTTAAATTAAACCAAAATGCATTGATGAAACCCTAAAAGATAATCATTCATAGGTTATTGCAATGCAAGAGGAGTTAAATCAATTTGAGAGAAATGAGATGTGGAAGTATATTCCTAGACCTAGTGATCATTTAGTAATTGATACTAAATGGGTCTTTATAAACAAGCATGATGAACTTGGTATCGTGATTAGAAATAAGGCTAGATTAGTGGCCAAAGGTTTCAACCAAGAAGAATGTATTAATTATAAAGAAACCTTCGCTCATGTGGCTAGATTAGAAGCCATAATGTTACTCATTGCATATGCTTATTGTAATAATTTTAAATTATTTCAAATGGATATTAAAAGTATTTTTCTAAATGATTTTATTTATGAAGAAGTTTATGTTGAACAATCACTCGGATTTGAGAATGCTCTTTTTCCTAATCATGTGTTTAAGTTATCTAAGACTTTTTATGGATTGAAACAAGCTCCAAGAGCATGGTATGAGAGACTTAGTTCTTTCGTTATTCAAAATAATTTCTCATAAGGCAAGGTCGATACTACATTATTTATTAAAAAAATTAAAAATAATTTTTTTATTGTTCATTATGTTAATGATATTATTTTTGGTTCTTCAAATGAGTCTTTATGTAAGTCTTTTGCCAAGAGTATGAGCCAAGAGTTTGAAATAAGTTTAATGAGTAAATTAACTTTCTTCTTAGGATTGTAAATTAAGCAACTAAGTGACAGAATTTTTGTTAGTCAAACTAAATATGCTTTAGATATATTAAAATAGTTCAATATGGATAGTTCTAAAGCTATTAACACACTAATGAGTACTTCCATAAAGTTAGATATGGACCATGATAGATAAAATTTTGATCAAAAGACTTATAGGGGTATGATAGGTAGTTTACTATATCTCACTGCAGCTAGACTAGACATTATGTTTAGTGTTGGACTTTATACTATATTTCAATCTAATCCCAAACAATCCCACTTGAAAGCCGTTAAAAGGATTTTTAGATACCTAAAAGGAACTTATAATCTAGGTTTATGGTATCCAAAATCTAAAAACTTTGAATTAATTGCTTATGCTGATGTAGATTTTGCTGGATATAGAATAGATAGAAAAAGCACATATGGAACATATCAACTTTTAGGTCATGCACTTGTCTTTTAGTCTTTCAAGAAACAAAACTCAGTTGCATTATTTACAATTGAAGCAGAGTATATAGTAGCAAGTGTATGTTGTGCACAAGTTATATGAATAAAAAATACTTTAGAAGATTATGAAATTTACTTAAAAATCATCCCTATAAAATGTGATAATACTAGTGTAATATGTTTAACAAAAAATCTTATTCAACACTCTAGAACTAGACATATTGATATTAGACAATTTTATTAGAGATCGTGTTAATAATCATAATATATCTTTAAATTTATTGATATAAAACATCAATTAGCTAATATTTTTATAAAACCATTGAATGAGGAATAATTTGATTTTATTAGAAGAGAATTAGGCATGTTAAATCTTCCTAATGCATGACTTCCTCTTATACATTTTTCAGATTTCTCGATTTTTATAACTTGAGTTTTCTTTTTAAATCGAGGTCGTTTCCTATCATTCCTTCTTCTTGCAATTTACAAAAGAAGAGATTTGATTCATGAACTTTTGGAATACTTGATCTTTCATATAATGATCATTTACTATGAATCCTTCCTTTTTCTTTTTATAAAAGTAGAACTTTGATTCATGGACTTTCGGTGCCTATGACTTGATGAATAAATTCCTCCCCTCTTCTTCTTCTTCTTTTTTTTTATGACAAAACTTGCTAGCATCTCAAAAATTACAAAAATGCTAGCTTGCACATCTCAAGAAGAGCCAAAAGTGCTTGTACATCTAAAGAGAAGTGCTAACTTGCCCATTTTAAGAAGCAAAAGTTGCTATTTTGCTCATCTTCACTTGCTACCTTGTATGTTCTAAAGTGATGTAAAACTTGCGTACATGGTAAAAATATTTGTTAAATGTTTTTCTTTTTTATTAATGATAAAGGGAGAGAAATGATGAATGTTTGGTATTATGAAATGATGAATGGTATCATACCCAAAATAATGTTAATTTTGGTATTATGCATGAAGTGATAAATGGTTAAAATTTTAATATTTTAGTATCATGTATGTTATGCCCAAAATGATGTTAATTTTGGTATCATACATGAAATGATGAATGCTTTAGTATCATGTATGTTATGCCCAAAGTGATATTGATTTATTTTTGGTATCAAGCATGAAGTGATGATGAATTGTAATTGTGCATGTTACATTTTGATAATTTGAAACTATGATGCATATGATAAAATTGTTTCACTTGAATTCAAAAGTTACTTTTCCTTTTGAATTCAAGTTTGCCTTGTTTTGATATGACATATAAATAGGGGGAGTTAAGGCTAACTCCATCATCAATTGATTGTTATTATCAAAATGGGGGAGATTGTTGAATCTCAGATTTTTATGATGAAATCAATTGATTTATGATCTAATCCATATGTTGAGAAAAGTGATGTAGGACTAACTACAATCGTGAAAAGGTAAGACAATTAAAGAAGAACCAAATATTGGGCCGGAGTCAAAGATTGGGCATCGAGCTGGAAGGATCGAGAGATACGTTGAAGGTTCGGATGATATGTCGGAAGCTCGTTGGGAGTTTGTCGAGAGATCGTCGAAAGTGTTGAATCTTGAATTTTGATAATAAAATCAATTAGTAAGTTTTTTTAATCCAATCTATATGTTGGGAAAAGTATGTAGGATTAACTATGATAGCGATTAAGGTATAAAGCAAAATGAAGTGCCGGAGTCAAGATCGAGAATTTATTGGGAGTTCAAGAGTTCGTCGGGAGTCCTAAGGTTCGTCGGAAGTGCCACCGAAATTGGCCGAGAAGTTTAGGAGCTTGCCAAAGAAGCTCATCGGAACTCGCTAAGAAGATCATCGTGAAGTCTAGGAGCTTGCTAGGAGTTTGCTAGATGATTGTCGAGAGATCATTGGAAGTCCGTCGGAAGATCGCTAGAAGCTCGTCAGAAGCTCGTCGGAAGAAACCTAGACTTACCAAACTTGTTTGTTTAGTGTATGCCTTAAAATTGAAGTTAGCATATAAATAGGGTTACGTTTGGGAGGTAATCTCATTAAACCTATTTAGGGCTAATTGGGCCTGTAATTGGACTGGTTTGGGCTGGATTCAAGGTGTTGTTGAACCCTGTTTGGCAATGGCATCGCTAGATTGGGGCGGTGGAACCGCCCATGGCTCAGTCTCCAAGAGGCATGGGCAGTGGTACCGCCGACAGTTAATGTTGTCAGGCAGTGGTACCACCCTGTCAAGTGGTGGTACCACCTTGTCAAGTGGTGGTACCGCTAGAGTTCGAGACCCTGTCAGGTGGTAGTACCGCCTAGTGTCAGTCTGCAGGTGGTGGTACCACCCAATAATAGCGGTGGTACCGCTAGTACCCCGAAAACCAAGGATGTGACACTTTTTAGCTCCAATTCTGAAGCCAATTGAGAGCTATAAATATCCCATACTTCTCAATTGGTAAAACACAAAGAAGTGATAAGAACTGAACTGAAACTATAGTGAAATAGCTTACAAAAGTTGAGAGTTCACCTCCATCGTTTCTAAGTGTGAAAATTTGTAAAAGGTGAGTGAGCCACTTGTGAAAGTTATATAAAGGGGTCATTGATCTTTGCCTTTTAAGAAAGATCAATAGTGGAAATCGGTGACCTCATTGGAGGAGGTATCGAGAGTGGATGTATGTCGGACGATCAAACCACTATAAAATTAACGTGTTATCTTCTTGGTGCATACTTTACTTTTGCTGCATTCTACTTTACTTCATTGCAAACTATCCAATCCCCTCCTCTCTACTCACAAACTTATTCGAGTCAAACATCTTTTCAAAATGGTTTTCGTCGAACTAAGAGTTTCATCGTATAAAGTTTTTTGAAATTAATTAAATTTATCGTTTTTATCCACTACACTAATTCACCCCCCCTCTTAGTGCTATTCTTAATCCTAACAATTGGTATCAGAGCAATGTCACTCTCATTTTGGTTTGAAACCCAAAAGAGATGACGTTTGTTGACAACCAAGAGGGTCACTCAATCACACATCCACCTATACTCAATGGGATGAATTACACATATTGAAAAACTAGAATGAGGATTTTTCTAATTTCTCTGGATTTTGAGTTATAAAACATTATGGAAAATGACTTTCAAAAGTCTTCTCTTCTAATAAACGATTGGAATGAGTTAGAGAAGAAGACTTTCTCTTTAAATGCCAA
>LVTN01000562.1:114938-131283 GCA_001649415.1 Musa itinerans | reverse complement strand
GGGCCAAGTAGAAGGCCCAAACAGTGACCAAACAAGTGAAACCATCGTGGCACAATCTCCGAGACTATGTTAGGCGATGATACCGCCAGATTGGGCCGTGGTACCACCCAATATTAGGTGTTAGGCGGTGGTATCGCCAGATTGGGCGATGGTACTGCCTATATCCGAAGACCCGGGATAAGACATTTAGGCTCCAAGTTTGAATCAACTTGAGGCCTATAAATACCTCTCTCATCCCTGGTTAACATACGTAAGAATTAAGAGTAAACAAGAAAGAAACGCTACTGTAATCTTGTGTGAACTCCCCTCCTTCTTCTAAGTGTTAGAATAGTTTAAGAGAGGAGTAAGTGGGGGTGTAAGGGTTATCTCGTAAACCCGGTAAAAGGAGAAAGAGCTATAAAAGGTGATCGGTCTTTGCCTAGTGAAGGAAGACCGATAGTGGATGCTAATGGTCTCGACGGAAGAGGAATCGATGGAGTGGATGTAGGTCACGACGACCGAACCACTATAAACTCGGTTTGCATTTACTTTGAGCAAATTACTTTAACTGCAAACTGAATCTTTACTTGCCTATTGCTTTCACTTTATATACGAATGAGATTTTAAGTTATCTTCCGAGTTCGGTTTTCAACGTACGAAAGATTTTCAGAACCAATGTAATTTTACCGCTGCACTAATTCACCCCCCCCTCTTAGTGCCGACTCATTCCTAACAAAGAGCACTTTCTTAAATGGCTTTATTTTCGAATAAGTGTATGTTGAACAACCACCCGAATTTGAGAACTCTATTTTTCCTAATCATGTGTTTAAGTTAACTAAAGCTCTCTATAGATTAAAACAAGCCCTGAGGGCTTGGTATAAGAGACTTAGCTCCTTTCTTATCAAAAATAATTTCTCTAAAGGTAAGGTCGATACTATATTATTTATTAAAAATTTTAAAAATAACTTTCTTGTTGTTCAAATTTATGTTGATGATATTATTTTTGGTTCTACAAATGAATCCTTATGTTAATCGTTTGCCAAGAGTATGAGCCAAGAGTTTGAAATGAGTTTAATGGGTGAACTAACTTTCTTTTTAGGCTTACAAATCAAATAACTTAGTGATGATATTTTTCTTAGTCAAACCAAATATGCATTAGAATTGCTAAAATGGTTTAATATAGATGGTTCAAAGGCTATCAATACTCCTACGAGTACCTCCACTAAGTTAGACATAGACGAAAGTGGAGAAAGCTTTGATCAAAAAACTTATAGGGTTATGATAGGTAGTTTACTTTGCCTTACTGCAACTAGATCAGACATCATGTTTAATATAGGACTTTGTGTTAGATTTCAATATAATCCTAAGCTATCTCATCTTAAAACTGTTAAAATAATTCTTAAATATTTTAAAGGAACCCCTAATCTAGGATTATAGTAGCCAAAATTTGAAAACTTTGAATTAATTACTTATACTGATGCAGATTTTGCTGGATGTAGAAAAGATAGAAAAAGCACATCCGAAACATGTCAATTCTTAGGTCATGCACTTGTCTCTTGGTCTTCTAAGAAACAAAACTCGGTTGCATTATCTACAACCGAAGTTGAGTTTATAGTAGTTGATGCATGTTGTGCACAAGTTGTATGGATGAAAAATATATTAGAAGATTATAGCATTCACCTTAAGAATATTCCTATAAAATGTGATAATACAAGTGCAATATATTTAACAAAAAATCCTATTCAACACTCTAGAACTAAACATATTGATATTAGGTATCATTTTATAAGAGATCATGTTAATAACCATGATATATCTTTAGAGTTTATTGATACGAAACATTAATTAGCTGATATCTTTACAAAACTTTTAAATGAAGAACAATTTGATTTTATTAGAAGAGAGTTAGGGATGTTAAACTATTCGAATGCATGAGTATGTTGTATATATTTTCCGAACTTTCTTGATTTTTTATAAATAAAGCTTTCATGAATTTATTTCATTTCTATCTTCCTTTGTACTTGGTATCAAATTTACTTCATACCCTTGCTCCATCACTTACTGATTTTTGATACACTTAGTCCCTTCACTCATGGATTTTTGGAATAATGACTTGATCTTTTATCAATTCCTATTAATCCTTCTTCCTTCTATTTACAAGGAAAGGCATTTGATTTATGAAGTTTATTCATGGATTTTTGATCCTTTATGATGAAACCTCTCTCTTTGCTATAGTAGAAGCTTGATTTAATGAAACTTAACTTTCATGAATTTGGTTCTTGATTTCTTATGGAGAATGAATTCCTTCCTTACTCTTTTTCCTCTTCTTCTTATTTTTGTGACAAAGGAAGAAAGTAACTTGCACATCTCAAGAAGAACCAAAAAGCTTTTGCACATCTAAAGCAAAAATGCTAGCTTATTCATTTCAAAAACCAAAAATAGTTATTATGCAAAGTTTTTACTTAACTTCTTATTTGTTTTTGCTAGCTTGGATAAATTAGTGTAGAACGTACTTGAATAATCTTTTTTAAACACTTGCATTGTTAAATGGTTCTCCTTTTTGTTGATGATAAATGGGGAGAAATGTGGTAAATTGATGACAACTTGGCATTATGAATGTTTGAAATAATGTATAAAATATATGGTACCATAAATGCTTGAATGTATTGCGAATGCTTGAAATATAATTGGTATCGTCAAATACATCATAAATACTTAAAAAATATCAAAATGTATCGCATATGTATCATATGTATCGTAGATACTTGAAATATATCATGAATGTTTGAAATGCATCCTAATGTGGCATGGATACTTGAAAATGTTTCATTCTTAAAATCATGCTTGATTTTGTATCAAAATGATAAATATCTATCATTATGTTGAGGTAGCAAACTTATCATGCTTAATTTCCAACTTCCAATTGGTATCATGCCTCAGATTGATGAATTGGCATCTTTTATCAAACTTGAAATTTGAATCTTGCTAAATTTCATATTTAAAATTTATATCATACTTAAAAATGATCATTTGGACTTGAAAATGGATGTCATGCCTTAACAATATTTTTATTATGATAAATATATGGTATCGTATTTTGAGATGGTAAATCATGATCGGTATCATGATGTGCATGTCAATAAGTTTAAATGCATATAACTTATCGGATTGATGCTTGAATTCAAAAGCCTTAAATTCAAGAGTGTCTTTTCTCAAGTATGGCATATAGATAGAGGGAGTTAAGGTTAACTCCGTCATCAATTGATTGTCATAGTAAAAAATGGGGAGATTATTGAATCTCGGATTTGGATGATGAAATCAATTGGTAAATTATTTGATCCAATCTATATGTTGAGAAAAGTGTGCAGGATTAACTATGATAGCGATCAAGGCATAAAGCAAAATGAAGTGCCGGAGTCAAGATCAAGAATTCGTTAGGAGTTCGAGAGTTTGTTGGGAGTCTGGAGGTTCATCGGAAGTGCCGCCAAAATTGGCCGAGAAGTCTAGGAGCTTGCCAAAGAAGCTCGTTGGAACTCACCAAGAAAATCATCGTGAAGTCCAGGAGCTTGTCAAGAGTCCGTTGGAAGATTACCGAGAGATCGTCAAAAATCCGTTGGAAGATCGTCAAAAGCTTGTAGGAAGAAACCTAGACTTATCAGACTTGTTTTATTTAGTGTATGCCTTAAAAATCAAAGTTAGCACATAATTAGAGTTACATTTGGGAGGTAATCTCATTAAACATGTTAAGGGCTAATTGGGCCCGTAATTGGATTGGTTTGGGCCAGATTCAAGGCCCAAACAGGTTGCTGAACCCTGTCTGGCAGTGGCATTGCTAGACTAGGGTGATGGAACCACCTAGGGCTAAGTCTCCAAGAAGCCTAGGCGGTGGTACCACCCAGACTAGGTGGTGGCATCGCCAATAGTTAATGTTGTCAGACGATGTTATTGCCTTGTCAGGCGGTGGTACCGCCAGAGCTCGAGACCCTGTCAGGCGGTAGTATCGACAGACTGGGTGGTGGTATCGCCCAGTGTTAATCTACAGGCATGGTACCGCCCAATAATGGTGGTGGAACCGCCAGTACCCTGAAAACTGGGGATGTGACACTTTTTGACTCCAATTCTGAAGCCAATTGAGGGCTATAAATACCCCTTACTTCTCAGTTAGTAAAACACAGAGAATTGATAAGAACTGAACCGAAACTATAATGAAATAGCTTGCAAAAGTTGAGAGTTCACCTCCATCATTTCTAAGTGTGAAATTTTATAAAAGGAGAGTGAGCCACTTGTGAAAGTTCTGCAAAAGGGGTGATTGATCTTTGCCCTTCAAGAAAGATCAATAGTGAAAACCGGTGTCCTCATTGGAGGAGGTATCGGGAGTGGATGTAGGTCGGACGATCGAACCACTATAAAATTGACATATTCTCTTCTTGGTGCTTACTTTACTTTTGCTTTATTATACTTCATTACAAACTATCCAATCCCCTCCTTTCTACTCACTTATAAACTTATTCGAGTCAAACGTCTTTTCAAAACGGTTTTCATCGTACTAAGAGTTTCATCGTACAAAGTTTTTCGAAATTGATTAAATTTGTTATTTTTATCCGTGACACTAATTCACCCCCTCCCTCTTAGTGCCATTCTTAATCCTAATAGAAAGCTCGTTGGAAGATCGTCGGGAGTGCGATGGAAGTTTTACTTGGAGTTCGGATGAACAATTGACATGCCAGACAACTAGGATTGCTTGCATTGTAATTGTTTAGCTTTAAATTATCATAGTTAAGGTTTCAATTTGAGTTAGTTTTGAAAAAAATCTTGCTAACTCAATTAAAGGCTAATTGGGCCCGAATTAGGGCTGAATTGGGTCAGATGGATGGCCCATTCAGTGACCTGGTGCCACATCAAGTGGTAGCACCACCAAAGCTGGCGGTGGAACCAACTAAGTCTTGGCCTCCCAGGGAGTCTGGGCGGTGGTCCCATTGGTAGTTAATGCTGCCATGTGATAGTACCACCCAGGCATGCGATGGTACCATTATAGCCTAGTCTCCTAGGCCCCGTCAGGTAGTAGTATCGTTAGATTGGGCAGTGGTACTGCCCAATGTTATGGAGTACTGGTGATAATACCGCTAGTATCCTGGAAACCTAGGATAAGACACTTTTTTACTTCATTTTTGAAATCATTTAGGGCCTATAAATACCTCAATATTCCCTGCTTGCCAAAGCACGAAAATTTGAACAAAAACTTGTGATCTAAGTGTGAAAATGTTGTTATAATTCCTTAAGTGTTCCCATCCTCTTCCCCAAGTGTAAATTCTATTTAAGGGAGGGTTGAGAAAACTGTAAAGGTTATCTTCTAAACCTATAAAAAGAAGAATAGAACTGTAAGAGGGTACTTGATCTTCACTCGTTGAAAGAAGATCAATAATCTCTTCTTTGCCTTTTTCCTTTATATTGCTTATTGATTTGGCTGCTCACTCCACTCTACACTTTCTCTAAGTTCAAACGTATTTCTAATATGATTTTATCGAATGAAAATTTCAAATCATCAATGTTTTTACGTAAGAACTAATTCACCCCCCCTCTTATTATCGATCTCGATCCTAATATCTTTAATTTTAGAGATTTAATATTAATCTTTATTTTCTTATTTAGTTTTTCCTAGTTATGGTAGGAGTTTTTAAGATTTTCCTAATTATGTTAGGAGTCTTTTGATATACCAAATTAGAAATTACTATTTTTATTTTTGTTAGAAATCCTAATCCTAGTTGTCTAAGAATCAATAACTCTACCTTTGGCTAGTTTTCTTAAGCAATCAAATATAGTTCAAAACCTTTAGCCAACTTGGAGGTTGATCTCTTCGAAGCGATCAAAAGGAGGTTTATCACTTCGAAGCGATTAACTCTCTATCTATTTTCTTGGATAAAGCCCTAGGGTTTTATCATCTGGTATCATTCATAGTAGCGTTCCCAAAGTTTTTGTGGCGTTACCTCGGTGTTCCCTCAATATCCTCTCCAACGTTGCCACAGGCCTCGAGCCCATGCCGCCAATGATGACTTCACCTTTAACATTAAGTAAATGGTGCTTATACCCTTAGCCCGAAATTAAAAACAAAACTTAGGAATTACATATCTATAATCATACGCAATGATTACTGATAATTCTATGAAAGTTTAATTTCAAGCGTTTGAAGCAAAAATTAAGAGTAGGCTGCAAGAAACTCTCAATGATTTCAAAAAAAGTTTGTTTTAGAGTTTTGCAAAATTCAATAAGATAGAAGTTTGACTTCTATAAATAAATAACTTAACCAATTTGAAGTCACAGGAAAAGGTTACCACGAGCATGAAAATGGCTACCCTCGCATGAAAGTAAAATTTCCTGGATGGGAAGATGAAGATCCAACCAGTTAGATTTTTAGAGCAGAGAAAAATGTTCACTTTCATAAAACTCTAAAAGATTCTAAAGTAAAAATAACTTTAATCCAACTAGATGATGATGCTACCTGTTATGGAGTCCTCTCATGAGAGTAGTTAGAGAAAGAGCTTCTTGTTCATTTTAGATCATCTAAATATGAGAATATTGATAGGCAGCTTGCTAAGATTTGCTAGATTTCTATTGTGTGAGAGTCTCAGAGTCAATTTAAACGACTAGCAAATTAGGCTAAAGATTGGTCTGAAAGATATTAGTGGAATCAATCACTGAAGGTCTTAATTTAGACATTCGTTATGAAGTTTGTTAGGAAACTTGGATAGAGCATCATATGCGTAGCGGAAGAATAAAAAAATAAAATCTTATATTTCCCAAAGAAGAAGGTTCTTATCATCATGTAAGATTGGTATGCAAAACAAACACAAAATCAAAAATACACGTATCAAGTGAGATTTGTTACCTAGGGAGATCGTATATCCCTATAAAATCCTAGATCTATAGAAGTTGATGAAGGAGGTTAATTGTCCTTCTCTCTAGTGGTGATCCACATGGTAGATGCGACGAAGACGCTTCTCAAATCGCTGCACAATCTTCCTTTCTACACACACCATGTGATCAAGAAGGGACTAGCCTTTCTTACTGTCCACATGCCTTAAACTAGGGCTATCGTTTGAGGAGGAGAGGGAGGGAGGAGAATAGGAGGTAGTAGCTAAAATGGTTTAGTTTCCTCCTATTTATAGAGGTCCGTATCAACTTAACCATAATGGATCATACCCTATTGGATACTAGATCTCTGTCCAATTACTCAAGCCTCTTGAATTAGTGGATCTCTATCAAATAATCTCTCATTGGCTCTTATTAGATCTTATCCATAAGGTCCAATAATTCAGGAGCTTATTGGATATCCAATAAGATAGGGGATCTAACTGTCATATGTGTGTTTCTCTAGGCCCAATATCGAGCTGATCATGAGTCATACATATCAGAACTCTTTCTGACTCAGTAAATTATCATCTCTTATAATAATTCACTTAACTCATTGACTACAAACGTATTAGGCTACTATGCTTTAGTCCCCAAACGATACAAGGGAATCCAATCCATTAGGCTTGTTTGTCCTTAGTTACCATACATTTATAGTCCCTCATCTATCAAATATTCCAGAAACCGTTTACCGAATATGATACTATCAAGCCAATATGGAATCTACTCGAGTCTTGTTCTAATCGGATTCTCCCGAAGAACTCTTTCTCTCTCAATCTGAATGACCCTCGCTAGGGATTTTCCTAAGTAAGAACACTATTGAATCTCAAATTTTAACGATGAAACCAATTGATAGTGTTTATGATCTGATCTGCATTTTAAGTGATGTAGGAAGCTTCGATCAGGGAGAGACAATAAAGCAAGAAGAATCATGTTGGGCCGGAGTGGAACATGTCAGAAGATTAGACGTCGAGCCAAAGGATTGGTCGACATATTGGCAGAAGGCTTTGGGCCATGGGTTTGGGCATCGGGTCAAGAAGAGCAAAAATTACGCCAAGAAAATCAGAGTTGCAAAGGTCAACTGACCGATTGGGCAATATGCCACAAGAGAGGATGATACGCCAAAGAATCAAACGAGGCATAAATGAACCAATGACATGTTGGATAACATTTGATTTAGTTTTGTAATAATTATCTAAATTGAAGTAGGTTTTAGGCGTAATTGGGTTGGAATTGGACCAACTCAGTTAGGGGCCAATTGGGCCTAAGTTTGGGCTGTGTTGAGCCAAGTGAAAGGCTTAAATAGTGACCCAACAAGTGGAACCGTCAGTGGCACAGTCTCCGAGACTGTGTCAAGCGATGGTACCACCAATCTAGGCGGTGGTATTGCCCAAACACAGTCTCCGAGACCGTGTCAGGTGATGGTACCGCCAGACTGGGCAGTGGTACCGCCCAGTAGCAGACTGGGCAGTGGTATCGCTAGACTGGGCGGTGGTACCGCCCAATGTCAGTGCTGCAGGCAATGGTATCGCCCAGCACTAGTGGTGGTACCACTAGTACTTGGAAGACCCGAGATGAGACTAGTTTTGGCTCCAAGTTTGAATCCATTTGGAGCCTATAAATACCCCTCTCATCCTTGGTTAACACACAGAAGCGTAGAGAACTTAAAAGTGAGAAAATGCTGAGCAATTACTTGAGAGATCCCCTTCTCTAGATCTAAAGTTTAGAATTATGTTTAGGGAGGAGTGAGTACTTGTAAAAGGTTGTCTCCTAAACCTGTGAAAAGGAGAAGAGGGGTGTAAAAAGAAATCACTTGCATGTTTCAAAAATTGCTAGCTTGCACTTCTCAAAAGAGAAGAAAGAACTTGTCATCTTGAACATCACCAAGAATTGCTAGCTTGCTATCTAAAAAAAAAAGGAAGCTAAATTTGCAAACTTGCACAACTCAAAATTTTTGCTAGCTTGTATGATGTAAAACTTGCATATCTCAAAAACTTGCTAGATGCACTTCTCCTTTTTGTTCATGACAAAGGGGGAGAAGGTATGATGATAATTATGCCTAAAATGATAATTTGAAATTATATATAATGATCATGCATGTAATAATGATTTTGAAAATATACATTATGTTTTGGAATGATGCATGCAATACTCATGATTTTATTATAATGATGTATATGATGTATTGCATATGATATGATTAAAAAGTTTCAACTTGGACTAAAGGTCATCATTTATTTGAATGATGCCTTATTTCAATATGGCATATTGATAGGAGGAGTTTAGTTTAAACTCTGTCATCAATTGGTTGTCATCATAAAAAAGGAAGAGATTGTTGAATCTTAGATTTTGATAATAAAATCAATTAATGAGTTTGTGATCTAATCTGCATTTTGAGTAATGTAGGACTAGCTTCGATCAAGGAGAGATAAATTAATTAAAGCAAGAGGAATCAGACATTGGGTCGGAGTCAACATGTTAGAAGATTGGATGTCGGGCCGAAAGATCGGTCGACGTGTCGGCAGAAGGCTCATGCCATGAATTCGGGCATCGGACCGAAGGGTCGGACATTACGCTAAGGAAATCAGAAGTTGTGGGAGTCAACATGCCGATTTGGCAATATGCCAAAGGATTGGATGAGCACCGGATGAACCAATGACATGCCAGACAAAGGATTCATGCTTTGTAATAATTTATCTAAGATTGAAGTAGTTTAGGGGGCTAATTGAGTTAGCTTTCGGTGTAACCATGCTAACTCAATTAGAGGTCAATTGGGCCTTAATTGGGACTGATTTGAGCTCATTGGGAGGCCCATTCAGTGACCCAAAAGTTGGGTCAAGCGGTGGCACCGATAGAATAAGCGGTGGAACCACCTGTGAGTTGGAAAACTTGAAAAACCCGGTCTCCGAGGTTGTTAGGCGGTGGTACCGCCAAACTGGGCAGTGGTACCGCCTAGTGATAGTGTGTCAGGCAGTGGTATCACCTAGTGTAGGCAGTGGTACCACCCGTACCCGGAAGACCCATAAGTTTAAATTTTTAGCTCCATTTTCGAAACCATTTGGGGCCTATAAATACCCCACATGGGCAGCAAGAAAGGAGCAAGAATTCTTGAGGAAAAAACTGAGTAAACTCTACCAAAACTTTGAGTTCCCTTCTCCTAGTGCTTAGAGTTAGTTCTACGGGAGGTGTGTGAGGGTATACTTGTAAAAGAGTGACTTGTAAGGGTTATCTCCTAAACCTATGAAAAGGAGAAAGTGCTGTAAAGATGTGGTTAGTCTTCGCCTATTGAAGGAATACCTTTAGTGGATGTCGGTGACCTCAACAAAGGAGGAATCAGAAGTGGATGTAGGTCACTACGACCGAATCACTATAAATTCCAATGTGTTCTTTCCTTACTGCTTATTCTCTTTACTGCATTCTACTTTACTTCATTGCAAACTATTCAATACCCTCATCTCTATTCACTTGCAAACTTATACAAGTCAAACAAATAGTTTTTGTCGAAATTGATTTTTATCATACGAAGATTTTCAAACCGACGTAATTTTTTCACTACACTAATTCACCCCTCCCCTCTCTTAGTGTCGACTCGATCCTTACATGAATTATACATATTGGCTTTGCAACATGAGAATTATTCTCACGGTGAAGAAAATCGTGCATGTCCTTGATATAGTGATACCTATGCCCGAGGATGGGGCACACGAGGATGAGATCGCTTGCTACGTGAAGTACATATATGACTCTACTCTTGCTCAGTGTTACATGTTGGGCTCTATGACTCCAGAGTTACAAAGACAGCATGGAAAGATGGATGTTAGATCCATTCTCCTATATGTCCGTAAACTATATGAGGAACAAGGAAGGACTCAGCGATATGAGATATCCAAGAGCATCTTTTGTGCTAGGATGATTGAGGGGCTACTAGTTCAGAACCATGTCCTAAAGATGATTGAGTGGATAGAGAAACTCACAGGTCTAGGAATGGTCTTAGAAGATAACCTATATGTGGATTTTGTGCTTCAGTCCCTACCAAATTTCTTTTCACAGTTTATAATTAATTTTAATATAAACAATCTTGAGGTGAATCTCCCAGAGCTCCTCAATATATTCAGGGAGGCAAAGAGTACTATCAAAAAAGAGAAGTCAATTCTCTATACTGGTGAGACCAGAAAAAAAAGAAAAGCAAAAAAAGTTCCTTAAAAAGGGCAAGGGCAGACCGGGTAAAGCAAAGGTTGCTAAGAAAGATCCAGTAAATGACAAAGGCCAGTGCTTCTACTATGGCAAAGATGGGAACTGGAAGAGGAACTACAAAGTGTACCTTGTCGAGAGGGCAAAATAGAAGATTGGAGAAGCTTCAAGTACATTCATGATCAGTCTCCATCTATCAGACTCTTATAATAACACATGGGAATTGGATACTGGTAGTGCTTATCATATTTACAATTTGTTGTAGATTCTGGCAAGATCTAGGAGATTGGTGAGACGTGAGATGGACCTCAAGATAGGCAATAGAGCAAAAATTGCTGTAGTAGCTATTAGTGAGGTTACTATATATATTGGTGGATCTATTATTGCATTAGATACATGTTATTTTTTTCCTTCTATTATCAAAAATATTATTTCCATTTCATGTTTAACAGTTAGTTAGTGGATATAAATTAGTTTTTGAGAACAATAGTTGTTCAATAATATTAGATAATGAGATCATCACGAGAGGAACATTGCATAATGGTTTGTTTATACTAGACATTGCTCCACATATCATGAATGTAAGTGTGTCCAAGAGGAAATGAGATGAGGTGAATAGTGTATACCTATGACATTATTGGCTATGTCACATCTATGAGGGAAGGATTCAAATGTTGCTAAATGATGGATATCTAGATCCATTCGACTATGAGTCACTTGCAACTTGCGAGCCTTGCCTTCGTGAAAAACTAACCAACTCTCCTTTTAATGGAATTAGAGAGAGTCACTAAATTGTTAGAACTCATACATAGTGATGTATGTGGATCCATGTCAACTCATGTCATAGGTGGTTACTTATACTTTATTACTTTTACTGATGATTTCTCAAGGTATGGACATATGTACTTGATGAAATACAAGTCCGAGACATTTGAGAAATTCATAGAGTATAAAAATAAAGTGAAGGACCAGACTAGAAAGAGTATTAAGACTCTTCAATCAGATCGAGGAGGTGAGTACTTGAGTACATAGTTCACCCAGTTCCTTAAGAACCATATGATCATATCTCAATAGACACCTCCTTATACACCTCAGCTCAATGGTATATCTAAAAGGAGGAATCATACACTATTAGACATGGTGCGGTCCATGATTAGCTTTGTCGACCTACCCATCTCATTCTGGGGATATACCATAGAGATCGTAGCTTACCTTCTGAATAGAATTCTAATTAAGTTGGTAGTGTCTATACCATATGAGATTTAGAAAGGGAAGAAGCTCAATCTTAAGGTTATTAAGATTTGGGGCTGCCCTACCCACATTAAAAGACACAACCCCGATAAGTTAGAATTGAGGATGGAGCGGTGTAAGTTCGTGGGATACCCCAAGGAAACTTGTGGGTATTATTTCTATCATCCCGAGGACTAAAAGGTCTTTGTAGCCAAGAGAGTGGTGTTCCTTGAGAAAGAACATAATTTTGGCGGAGATAATGGGAGCATGATAGAGTTGAGGAAGGTTGGAGAACCTAGCTCAAGCACCACTCCATAGCCAGAGTCTATTCAGGTACCTAGCACACAAGTTTCGACTTTATGTAGATCTGGTAGAGTATCCCATCCTCCTGAGAGATATGTGAGACATATTAGAAGAGAGGATGTTGAGAATATTAATCCTCAGACCTACGAGGAGGCAATTACGAGTATAGACTTCAGGAAGTGGCAAGAAGCCATAAATTCTAAAATAAATTCCATGTACTTCAACAAAGTTTGAAACCTAGTTGATACACCCGAGGGTATTGTATCCATCGGTTACAAGTGAATCTTCAAGAAGAAAATTGAAGTAGATGGAATGATAGAGACCTATAAAACAAGACTAGTGGCTAAGGGGTATCATCAACGGCAAGGTGTTGACTATGACAAAACCTTCTCACCCATAACCATGCTAAAATCCATCCGAATATTATTGGCTATTGCAACACACTATAATTATGAGATCTGACAAATGGATGTGAAAACCATGTTCCTCAGTGGCAACCTTAAGGAAGAGGAGTATATGATACATCCTGAGGGATTTGTGTCCAAGGACTGCCCAAATAAGGTGTGTAGGTTGCTAAGGTTCATTTATGAACTAAAATAAGTTTCCCAAAGTTAGAACATAAGATTTGATGAGGCAATCAGATCTTATGACTTCATTAAGAACGAAGATGAGCCTTGTGTGTACAGAAAGGTAAGTGGGAGTGCTATCACCTTCTTGATGTTTTATGTGCATGACATCCTAATTATTGGGAATGATGTAGGAATGCTATGCACAGTAAAGGCTTGGTTATCTAGACACTTCTCCACGAAGGACTTCAGGAAAGCATCCTATATCTTGTGGATTTGGATCTATAGAGATAGATCCAAGAGGATGCTTGGCTTATCTTAGTCCAGGTACATAAACAACATTGTCAAAAGGTTTGGCATGAAATTTTTTAAGAAAAGTCTCATACCGATCTCGATCTAGACATAATCCATTACAAGTGAATCCTTGTTGTCCGGTATGTCATTGGTTCATCCGGTGCTTTGTCCGATCTTTCGATGCATCGTCCTCTCCTTTGGTGTATTGCCCAGTCGGCATATTATCTTCATGCAACATCCGATCTTCTTAGCACAATGCTCGATCTTCTTGGCCCGATGCCCGAATTCACGGCCCGAAATCTTCTATCGATACGTCGACCGATCCTCCGGCCCAATGTCCAATCTTCTGACATGTTTGCTCCGGCCCAATATCTCATTCCTCCTATTTTAATCAATTCATCTTTTCTAATCAAAGTTAGCCCTACGTTACTCAAAACGCTCATTAGATCACCAACACTCTTAATTGGTATCATCATCAAAATCTGAGATTCAACAATCTCCCCCTTTTTGATGATGATAACCAATTGATGACGGAGTTAACCTTATCTCCCCCTATTAATATGTCATATTGATATAACCTTGAATTCAATCTGAATTCAAGTCAAAGCAAATTTCATCATGAATATTTACAACACGTCATCATAAAATTATGTATAACATTATCATACTTCTCTCCTTTTGTCATCAACAAAAAGGAGAAGTGTAACTATCACTAAATCAAATCATTGCATTATAAATCTCAAGTTTTATCATCATGCAAGCTGGCAATAATTTTGAGTTTTGTATGTTTGTAAATTTTGCTAGATGTGCAAGTTAAAATGTTTTGCTTCTTGAGATATGCAAGATAGCACTTTTGCTTATCTTGAGATTGCAAGCTATCTTGGTGATGTTCAAGATAGCATGTTCTACATCATGCAAGCTTGCAAATTTTTACATCAATTTAAAAAATATAAGCTAGCAATATTTGAGATGTTCAAGAAAGCAGCTTTTGAAATATGTAAGTTAGCAATCTTTGCTTCTCTTTTAAGATGAGCAAGCTAGCATGTTTTTGCATCTTCTTGAATTGTACAAGCTAGGAAATCTTTCTCTTTTGAGATGTGTATGCTAGCAATTTTTTACTTCTTCTTGAAGTATGCAAGCTAGCAAACTTTATCTCCCCCTTTGTCATTGTCAAAGAGAAGGGAAGAATACAATTTTGTATTTTTTTCTTTATAACAATTTTCCAAGCATGACAAAGATAGATAATCATTTTAGAGTATCATTTTAGAAAATGATAATTGTTGACTTTCACATCATTTCATCAAAAAATCATAGTATTGCAAGCATCATTCTAAATCATAAGTATTTCAAATCATGATGATATCAAAATGTCAAATTACATTATATCCTACCATGCATGATCATAACTTCTCATTTATATGCATCAACATGATATCATGAGTATTTCATGCATAATCTCATATCATCACATGAAGAATATAAAAAAAAAATTAATTGGGTGATGAGATAAATATTTCATGAATACAAGGAATTGTACATAAAAAAAAAAAACTCAAGTCATAAACCTTAAAAGCTCAAGTGACATATCGTGGTTAATTTAGATAAATGTCCTCTTTAGTAAATAACAAAAGAGTTGTTGGAGAACAAATAAATTATCTTGATTCATGCATAAGAATTTTCAAGTCATCAAAAAAAATAATCATGATTTGTTTAGATGAATGTTCTCTTAAAAGAGTGAATCATACGAGAATCAAGAAAAAAATACATCTCAAGTCGTAAACATCGATAAATGATTCCATTGGATATATCATCGAATCATACGAAAAGAAATTCAAAATCATCATGTAAAATCATCAAATATGATACAAACATTTATTTTCATAATGTTCATCATTATTTTCAACTCATTCAATTTGTCAAATCATCAAAATCATTTTCATAGTCTAAGAGATTCATACAAATAGATTCATTATGATAATTTTCCTCTTTAGACGATAAAATCATATGAGAACAAAATGATTTATATAAAATACATCTCATGTCATAAACACGAATAAATTAAGTGTTTGGTTAAATATGAAAATAAATTGTCAAATCTAAAATGATCATCAAAATCACTTTTCGGATAATTTAATGAAAGCAACATAGATAGATTAAAAATAGCTCGAGTTCTTTTAGTTTCAAATTTTGTGATTGATTTTATGCAAGCATGCTTTTGTCCTTTTTTATGCCAAACAAAAATATGCATCAACGTTTAAAACGAAAAAAGAACTTTTGTTACGACAAAGAATGATAAGTTATTAATCAAAAGAATCATCATGTATAATTTTGAAATATAAACTCATTAAGCATGATTTCAAATCATTACTTCAAATCAAACATGATTTCATTAAACATAAAGCATCTTCAATCAAAATTATCATGACAAAAAATATAACACATTAAACATAATCATCAAACATGATTTCACAAAATATAAAGCATTTAATTTTAACATTTTGTTCCTTTATCATAAAACATGCAATTGTCATGAATATATATATATATATATATATATATATATATATAAAACTAATCATGAAAAGCACTAAGTAATTTTATGGTAAGGAAAAAGAGATTCGATTGAGTCGCTTACCTTGTTAACGAGAGTCGTCAAAGCGTAATTCGCCACTTTGCCCTTGTTGGTTTGCTCCTTATCTTCGGATGTACACGTTTTATCCGTATTCATCTTGAATGTCTTCTTCTTCTTTGGCAACCTCTTCTTTTTAAGTTTATTTTTAATTTTTAATTATTGTTTCATGAACTTTTTAAATTTTATAGTGAGAAGTTCAAAGTCATCATCACTTGAGCTTTCGCTCGAGTGGTCTTCATTTGTT
>LVTN01000562.1:42792-64225 GCA_001649415.1 Musa itinerans | reverse complement strand
ATATATATATATATGACCATTGGAGTTCGATATTTGAAAACCTGACATCATTTTCGGTTTCTGAAATTGAATTCTTATTTTTAAGAAACTTGATCAACGAATTCACATGTCAAATTTGTGTTATTTATTGACTGATATGTAGTTTTGTTTATTTATATGCTTAACTTATTTAAATTATGTATCTTAAGTATATTTTAGATATCCTATGTTACCACTCATCTCCTTGTCATTTGACATACAATTTCTAAATTATATAATAAAAGGAACCAAACCTTTCACTGTACTTGGGAAATGAAACTATTGACCACTTTCTGAAGTGACTGATGTTCTAATGAGATCATGCTAATCTGGCAATGTTTTTGATTGATTGATCTCTGCTCTTAGTATATTATAAATTATTTATAATTAAAAAAAAAAAGGTTTTTTTCTATGAAAAGATGACTCGTATGCTCAACTTTCTTCATAGTAATTTAAGCCTAAACAGTTCTTTTGACTTGCTTAGACAGACGTTAACATGATGCTTTATATCAATTACATGTGCTTTACTCTCTGATACATCTCATACGCAATAGCATTATCCACTTAAGTATGTCTTGCAATATTCTTAGTTATGTAATTGTTATTAATGCATGATGTTGAGATTAGATTTTTTTTTTGTTTTTTTGGTACAATAACACTTGAAATGTGGGGCTTGTGGTGATATATGAAGATGCAACTTTATTTTATATGATATGTAATTATGATAACTATGATGCATATATAAAATCAAGAAAAATGTTATGGCACTTGAAATTGGTAGGAAAACTATCATATGCAACATCATAATTTTTATGTCAACTTCTTGATGTTAATTTTTTTCTAAAATTATGGGACTTAAATTCATTTTAATGATAATATTTATGTTATTTAATATCTTTTATACTATTTATGACCAATATTTAATTATTAAATTGCATGTGTAATATTATAAGCAAATTATTAATTCTTTCATATTAAATTTTATTAGAAATATGAGGTCTTACCTATCTTATTTTATTTGTTTATATTTTATTGACATTTTATTATTAATATGAGGTCTTACATATCTTATTGATATTTGATTATATATTTAATCTTATAAATACTAACATTAAGAAAAATGGCATGACTGTATGATATGTCATGATAGCATAAATGAATATTGTTATTAAATCATCAAAGGGGATAGATTAGCTTATAATGAGCCTTTCAATAATATAAACCCAACCTTTATAATGTAAAATTTTTTGAAGGAGATTCAATATGGTACTAACAAGCTGATTAGTTGGCCAATGAATAAATTGAAAAATACAAATAAGAAACACATTAGTACATAAATGAAGTATAACTTCAACTCCTATTCTTATGTTGAATGTTTATTACTCTTTTACAGTGATAAAGGAAGAGTTTTAATTCTGAAAAAGGGCCATGGTAATATTTTTCGCAAAATATGACTGTATGAACATTCCTGATAGGGCTCTCTTATGTGAGGGTATTTGTATACACATGTGACAATCCCTAGAAGCTTTTATGAAAATTTAATATTCACATGCGGTCGCTAATATGCAATCCCATAACTAATCAACTGTACTGTATGTCTTATAATATAATTATAGGTTAAAAGAACATATTTAAAAGATCTTATTCATTATGTTTCCTTCTTATGGAAGCTATTTATGCTAATTGAAGTTTAAAATTTATAAAGTACTTCATTGATGGCAAAGTATAAGCATCGAGTACCCAATTTATTATTTTATTTTACTTATTAATTATTTTAATTTAAATATTTAAAAATTTTAATTTTTGTGAAGAATTTTTGGATTTAATTTTAAAATATAATTTTTTAAAAAAAATATTTTTTGGGAGATTTTTTTTATGAAAGGACATGTCCTTTGTACATATGCCCTTTGATGAGCCTCTATAAATAGGGTCATAAACAATTATAATTCATTAAATTTAGAGTTTAATACAATTCTTCCACTTATTTTGATATATTTTTACTATTTAATTTTTCTATTTGATTTGTTGAAAGAGGCTAATCAAGTCACTCCATGATCATGCTCCTAGGAGAAATAATATTGATTGAATCTTATGATGAAAATCTTAATTAATCGTGCACGTAAAAAATAAGATTTTTCCTTAAGATAAGGTTTATGCATCTCCATATTCTTTCTCAATTTTATCTTTTATTGTTATTATTTTATTAATTTCTTAATCAAAATGTGAATATCGTATATTTATTTTACCTCAACACAAACACAAGGCACAATTTAGATATTATTGTAAATTTGTGAACATGTTGTAATGGAGCAAACTTATAAAAACACAAATTGGTCAGTTCTGAAAAACAAAATAAAATTAAAATTTGGTCAATGTGGTTGGTCAAATCATGTTCAACTCAGTATGATCAGCCATGACCACATATTGTTGGACTAGCTTTGATCATCATGGATTCTGAAGCCCACACATTGCCCGCCCATTTAGATCGACATTGGAACCCAAACCAAATAATACAACCTTTAAAAACATTCCATTTGCTGTATATATCTTTTTTCTTTTATATTTGATACCAGGATCAAAGATCTTACATGAAAGGAAAGGACAATCCAAGACATATGCTCCTACTAATAATTAATGCAGCTCCATTATTTTTTACATACCGTGAGTAGATTTCATCATGATCCAGACGCATTCAATCTGATCTCAACTGATTATCGAGCTAAAATTCTGATCTATATATGTGATTTTGATTGGAGTTGGAATCAAATCACGTCAGGATCCTTGGCGAGTTAGAGTTAGGATCTCTCTCTCTCTCTCTCTCTCTCTCTCTCTCTCTCTCTCTCTCTCGCTCTCTACACGGACTCGGAGAAGACGAATCCAGGAGATATGGTAGTCTGAAAAGTAAGCAGCCATGGCTTACTTCCATCGTCAGGAGCGGAAACATATCACATCTCTGTCAGCATCCGTCAACAAAGAAGGATCAATTGCACATGGTGGGTGGAAGAGGAGATACGGGGTGGTAGGTGCGATGTCCAGGAATCACATGCACGAACCCATGGCGGCTGCTCTTCCTTTCTCTTAGTGCATGAATCATGTGATCTTTTTCTTCTTTTCTTCTACTCTTAATGTCTCTCTTTCTCTCGTCCTTTTTGGCTCTTTGTAA
Source organism: Musa itinerans (assembly GCA_001649415.1). Lineage (NCBI taxonomy): Eukaryota > Viridiplantae > Streptophyta > Magnoliopsida > Zingiberales > Musaceae > Musa > Musa itinerans. The sequence continues at coordinate 61,044 of LVTN01000562.1, read as the reverse complement.
CTCTATGATGCTGAGAGGATTGCCAAGTGAGGTCGTCGATGGACGACGGCCTTCTTACGTTTCATTTCATATATTGAAATAATCCATAATACTTTTTTCTCTTTTTTCTTCAAAAGCCCATCCTTTAATCGAACTCGATTCATTATTTTTGAGGATATGATAAGACTATTATTTTGTTTTTTTCTTTTTTTTGTTCTCGTCGATCAAACTCGATCCATTGAGTCCACACAGATGATAAGAAATATATCGTACTTACAATATCGACGTACCGCCTAAATAGAATATTTTTTTATTAGATTTGAAGTTACAGAACTGATATTATCTAAAATAGTTTATTCAAATATATCTTTAGTCTGAACTCTGCTGAACAACATTTGATTTGATCGTTCGAGTGACTTTTGATGAGAAATTTTCTTTCGGACGCTACAACCCTCAAAAAATAAATCAAGAATTAACAATGGATAAAGTTAATTTCTCTAAATTTTACCCAATCTAGGCTTAATTAAGTGATATAAGTAGAATTCAAACTTCACTTACATAGGAGACTCAATCTAATTAAGTGATCCAAGTAGAATTCAAACTCCAATTACGTGCCTATTTCTCTAAAATTGGTAGGTATCTGAAACCAACGATTTCAATGAGCCGAATAGATTCAAGCTTTCCACCATCAGCTTCATGCATCATAATATACTTCACAAGAAATAAAGTTCTAAATACACAAAAAGGGAAAAGTCAACTCAATCGATGGAATTTAAGGCATGGAGATTGGTAGATTTAGAAGGTGAAGGAAAAAATCAATAGAAAATATTTGTTAGGTGAGCTTTAGTACTTTAAAAAGCAAATTTCTAGAAATATATACATATATTTAGATATTAATTTTCTCACTGGGCAACAGAAGATGACTACATTCATATATTATCTATCTTTGGGGAAAAGAAAACCTAACTGGAATAAGGTGGATCTAACTTTAATCTTTTTTTTTTATTCAAAATATTTTTTAGTAGAAAGAAAAACCTCTTCCACCCTTCCTCTTCTGACCAACACAGCTCAAAATAAAACATTATAGTAAATCGAATAAAAAATCTTATAATATCCCAACTAATTCTAGGATAGCACTTTAATTTTTTTTATTTAGTGCTTCTTTCTCAACTAGTAAGAGAAATAAGAGTGCTTCAAAGGAATAATAAGATGATTTTATTTTAGTATTTGGATAAGGAAAAAGAAAGAAAAGGAAAACGGTGTCTCAGCTTGTTCATTCATGTGTTTATATTTAAGATAGTGGATGCATTTGGGTGAGGGGGGAATCACTGTTTCCAAACTAAACATTGAACTTGAAATGCCTACTTCTCTACCTTCTTCACCAAAATGTTCCCATCAACAAAATGCAAGACCTCCCCCAGTCATGGGACCAGCAAATACGTCTGAATTATTAGACATCACACATCTTCTCATTGATGAAGTGACGCTGGTCCATATGAGCCTTGTAGTACGATCAAACATCTTGTCTATATCAAGACACTATCCAACACAAGTTGGGGTTGGTTTTTTTTTTTTTGTTGGAGGGACACATCACCACCAATGTAGTGCATTTTCATGCAAAGGAACTTGGAAATTTGGAAACAGTATACTTATTATTACACATTTTAATAAAGCATATGTAACCGCTTCGAAAAAATAAACTCATTCACATATCATCACTGTGGTTAACATTTATATGGTTAATATTAGTTGTTTCTAGTAAAGAAGTATATAAATGTATAAACCGCCACTTAAAAGTATCCCTAATACTTTTAACATTATAATGTGTTCCTAAAGACATTAATGTAAATTAGACTTTCACAAATGACAGAAATTAACTACAATGACTTGGTGTATTTTTTTTATATTTTAAAGGGATCAGTATACAGTCAATTCAAATTTAGAACGATAAAACCATAGCCTTTGTTGGAATATATACATATTTTTGTTTTATTTTAATTTTTAGAGGGTGAGATTTGATGCTAGGATAGAATTTCTCCTTCCAAATATGATTTGGATTTGTGTCATAAAAATAATATCTCTATCTATGATGTAACATCTCATACGTTGTTCCCATAATTATTCTACCGAAAGATTATTTGGATTTGAGTCTTCAGAATAATCACATACATTCTCCCCAGCATAATTATGGATGGGTATTGAACAGCTCGTTTACATATAAGGTAAGTCAAATTATATGTTAATATATTTTTATTTAAATAATAAATTTTATTTATAAAAAATAAACAGTGAAGACGAGATTCAACATTATCATCGATAGTCGAAGTCTTTTTTCTTAAATAATCAAAAAATTTTATTGGTTAAACTAGTTTGAAATTTATTGGATGAGATTTTGAATATTTAATATTTGACAAATGATTTACTATGCTATCATCGCCGCCTGATTAATATTTTAAATATATAATAATAATAATAATAGATATTAAGGGTAAGAAACTTCTCAAACGTATTATAAGATTATATATACACAAATAAATATGAAAAATGAAAAATATAAGCTAATGTACATATCTATCTGCCTTCCATACCAAGTCTTCATCTAACTTCCTGGTTATTGATGGACCCAAAAGGCAAAGCTGTGAACGAAGCTTCTCATGTGGGGACTGCAACACACGTCACATATTTATTTCATTAGACGAAACTAAGAAGCCCGTTGATAGGAGATGGAGGGTGAGACTTCACTATCTCGACCAAAGACCAAAACATGATTTCGCCTTCTCCACATCAACAAGTCTGTCATAAGTAATAGAAAAGTCACCCATTTTACCAGTTGACAAATAATAATGAGACAATCTAAAGCTCATATCACACACAAATACCAATTAAACTAGTCTAATCAGAACAATAATGCAATTCAATAAATTGCAGACTCTTCTAATCGGAACAATAACGCACGACTATTTCTATTTTGTCTGACTATTTTTGTTAAAAACCTCTCTCTCTCTCTCTCTCTCTCTCTCTCTCTCTCTCAAATAGAAACGTCACCCATTTTTCTACTAGACAAATAACAATCACATGATAGCATGGCCATTTCTCTTTGGCGTGACGCGTTCTAAAACTCATATAATATCTAAACACCAATCAATCTAGTCTAATTTGAATAATAATGCAACAGAAAATTTAAATAGTTAAGCTGTGAATCAAACTCAATTATTCTTATGATCCTTAGTAATATAAGATTATTTTTAATCCATTTTTCCCTTACCAATGATGTATATGTTACATTGGCATCCTGTTTAATATCCAATAAAAATTAAGTAAATAAAGGAATTATTACTATAAGAATCACAAAGGAATTCCACTGAGCAATTTTAAGAAATATATGTTATAGATATGTAAATACTGAAGACCCATATATTAAATTATTCTTAAAAATTATATATTCAAAGTACCCAAGTTAGGCGATAGAGAGATAAAGTCCATTGGATATATTATTTATTGGAATGATTAAATTTTGTGGCAAAAATAATAAAGAAAAATAAAAAAAAGGTAAATCCAACACATATCCTCATCAGCTGTTGATATATATTATGGGCCAAGAACAGTATATTAATGGTGGAACTAAAAGCCGTAGTTATCAGAACCACTCTCTTGGAAGGAATTTATTTTCTTTTTTTAATTTAATATATTTCTATTATAGTCAACACGCGAGACACGTTCCACCGACCAAAAGTACTGAGGAATCTAATTATTATCCTTGCAAAAATAAAAAGCCTTCTATTTTTACAGTTCCTAAGCATAAATATTGTCTAAAATAAAAATATACTTGTAGCATGTTTAAGAAAAATCATCTTGGTATCAATAATGTTCCGATATATAAGGAATTCAATACGATACAGTCCAAGTCTTACACCGTAGTCACAGCTTTAATCTACTTGGCTGTTCCCGACGCGACACCACGTCAAATCCTATATTTGGCTCTAAAACAGGCTGTTCTATGGAATTAGTGGCCAAGCAATCTATGGTTGACGATAGGTTCTCCATGTATCCACCCAATCCAATCTGCCTTCTCTTTCTATTAAAGACCAGCCTTTGGCCTTCCCATCTACCTCTCCTTCCACCTTCTGAACCAAGTCTCCCTTGTCGAGCCTTGGAGAGATCCGTTAGATAGGAAGATCAAGCAGTTGTCGTCGAGTTGCGGAAATGACAGCTTCAGTTACTCATCGAAATGGCCTCTTCCGGCGATGGCACGAGGCCGGGAACGAGTGCGTGCCGCCGACCGACGTCCAGATCGTGACCTCGGACGGGAAAAGCATACCGGCCCATTCCAGCGTCTTGGTGTGTGATTCCTTCTTTGGTTTGTGTCTGGGATCCGATTGGGTTGTAGTTTTTTGCTTCTGACTGCTGGATCCTCAGGCTTCGGCTTCTCCTGTGCTGGAGCGGATGTTGGATCGATCACGTAAAGGTGGCAACTCTGAGAGGATCATCCACGTACTCGGCGTCCCCCACGACGCTGTCCTCGTCTTCCTGCAGTTCCTCTACTCCTCCAGGTAGAGGCACTCTGATCTCGGCATGTGAACTCCTCTCTTTTGAGATCACTGATGATCCTAGCTTTAATGGGTATGGTGATTACGATCAGGACTGGGATGTGGTCGAGGGAAGCCGAGGAGGAGATGGAGAGGCACGGCATGGCGCTGCTGGCGCTGTCGCACGCGTACCGCGTGCGGTGCCTGAAGCGGCGGTGCGAGGCCGGCGTGGCGGCGTGGCTGAGCGCGGTGAAGGTGATGGACGTGCTGAAGCTGGCGAGGCTGTGCGACGCGCCGCGGCTGTACCAGCGCTGCATGAGGCTGGTGGCCAAAGACTTGGAGGCGGTGCAGCAGTCGGAGGGATGGCGGTTTGTGCAGAAGCATGATCCGGGCCTGCAGATGAAGGTCCTCCAGTTCCTGCAAGAAACATCACAGGTTTGTGATCTGACAGAAGTCATGGATGCTTGTGTGATCTGTAATGAATCATCGATGTCCAATTACTTTGATAGGGTAGTCCGCGATTCAGATCCGGCACAGAAGAAACTAGCTGTCCCTTTTTTGTTCTCTTTCGTTCTTGCAAGGTAGATTTTTAGGGGCAAGATGGTGATGAAGTACTGTATAGAATATCTCAAGGAGGAGATTAAGGATTAACAGGACTAGTCTTGAGGTTTTAGCCCCATAGGCATATGTTGTCTGGGGAACTGCCAAGATTCATTATGATGTAGAACTATCTTAGGTAGAAACTGGTCAAAGAGAAGTAATGTTTGGAAGAGTAGGGATAAGAAAAAGAGGAATGGATGAAGAGACAGAGGACGGAAGTTTTGCTTTTGCTTATTGTTTTGGAGACATTTTTCCAGTAAGATAAGGCATAATGCATTCCCAGGAAACAACATAGAAGGAGAGGTTGGTACCTGACAGAGCCAAATCTAGTCAGCCTTAAAATGCTTACCGAAACAACATATTGACTGCAGTCATATGTACATAATAATAAAAGACATACTACAACATTGTCTCTGTCTTCTTTTCTCTACACTTATTTTCTCGTGGGTGAATCAAATCAGCTACATGGAATGTTTTTTTTTCTTCTTCTTCTTCTTCTTCTTCTTCTTCCTTTTAATGAGCGTGTACGTGTCAAATATCACAAGTGGAAAACACCGTCCTGCAACTCTGAATGGAGGTCACACTGCAACCACGGACATGCTGTCATATCATTTCAGTCTTCGCTAATGACGATCGATCACTCATTTCGTTTGCGATCCATGGCATGCGCAGCGAGAGAAGCGATGGCGGAGAGAAAGGGGAGATCAAGACAAGTACAGGCAACTGAGCGAAGCCATGGACTGCCTGCAGCACATATGCACCGAAGGCTGCACCGACGTCGGGCCGCACAACAGCCGTCCCCCGGCCTACCCATGCACCAGTTTTAGTACGTGCGAAGGGCTTCAGCTCCTCATCCGCCACTTCGCTGCCTGCGGCCGGAAGCTGTCTCCGAAGGGCTGCACGCACTGCAAGAGAATGTGGCAGCTCCTCCGCCTCCACTCCTCCCTCTGCGATCAGCCTGACTCCTGCAGGGTTCCTCTCTGCGAGTAAGCCGCGCATGCATGCACGTCTATACAGCTAAATACCTTCTTGCTTCCTCAAGTTGCTTACCTGTGTTGTGTTATTACCACAGGCAATTCAAGAAGAAGGTGCAGGAGGAGAAGGTGGACAGGACATGGAGACTTCTAGTGAAGAAGGTTGCTACTGCTAGGGTGATGTCTTCTTTGGCCAACAGGAAGGTACCAGAAATAGTGAAGAAATCAAGGATGAGATATAGAGGAACAAGATAGATTTATGCCGGCCATGTACAATTTTCGCTTTTTGTTTTGGCTCAGATATATGTTATATTTATACATGAGTAATACGAGAAGGTGGACAGGACATGGAGACTTATAGTGAAGAAGGTTGCTATCGGGTGATGTCTTCTTTGGCCAACAGGAAGGTACCGGGAAATAGTGCAGAAATCAAGGATGAGATATCGAGGAACAATATAGATTTATGCTGGCCATGTACAATTTTCGCTTTTTGTTTTGGTTGATATGTACGTTATATATATATATATATACAAAGAGTAATATGATTCTTTTATTCCCTCTTTGTTTTCTTTAATGACAATGTACCTTCTTAATTTTAATCTCTCTCTCTCTCTCTCTCTCTCTCTCTCGGTTGCATCATATATTAAGCGACACTATCAATTGTAAAGGATGGAATCATGTTAAATATTAGCTAATATATTTTTTTAAAAAATATTATATAATATATTTTTTATAATACTGAGCTTTAAATAATATTATAAATTAGTGATAATTGTAGTTTAAGTAACAATATTATAGGCAGTTGATAGGTAGCTGAAGGAGACTGTACACAATGCTATAAATGCAAGTTTTAAGATTTTGGAAGAATATATATGATAAACTTAAGTTTAGAGAGATAAATATGATAAGATAATTTCTTGAGAAAAAAAAATCTTTTTTTAGGTTGTCCCTTTTGCATATTTTGCAAAGAACATCCTTGTTATTTGTAATCCATGAATATCTTCCTCGAAAGAAATATTCATAAGCTTTTTCATCTCGTATTGAGAAGGGAATGTCTAATAAAGAAAAGCCCATGGGTAGTGAATTCTAAGATCAAAACCTTTGAGAAACAAGTCCATGATATTTAGGGATAATATTTTATTTGATATCAAATATATATTTTTAATATGTTATAACATATTCTAGTTGTCTGACATGATAGAGGATTTGAAACTAAGTGAGGTCTACTTTCAAATTTGTTTTTAGGTTAAGGTGTTGGGGATGTGGGTGACTTGGACCGATTTGATGATTAACTTAGCATGGATTCAAAGAGTCGATTAAATGTGGAGTTGAATAGACCATATTGTTTGTGCCACACTATTAACTATTCTATCGATCGAACGAGATCAGACTAGGAAGCATATGGAGCGGTCACGTAAGCACAGTATTACAAGATTGCCTTAGCAGAGATCACTAGATATCGATGAGCGCATATTTTCATGGATGTCAAGATGTATTAGAAAGAAATAACGATGGTGAATAATATAAATTGTCTTGGTATGTGTTCCAACATCACAGCTGTTTTTTCCCGACAATTGGAGCAATTAATATAGATCTCGAGAAAATGCAGAAAATTTAGGGGGAAATAGCTCATACAGAAGTGAAAACCTCGAATGGATACAAATTTAATTATTACCATTCAACATCTCAGAGCAACAAGCATGGCTGGAACAATTACACTTTGCCAACACAAGTCCGAAAGAAGATCGATCAATTATTTACGTGGACTAGTAGTTTTATCTTTTGCATCCGACAGTTTAAATAACACCAAAGGAAATAATTCCAATTAAAATGATATGTTACATGAGAATTCACATGTCCCCAATTTTCATCAGACGAACGAAAAAAAAACACCCTTTTTTTCTCATAACCCACATTTAGTTCGAGCAGAATTAAGTAATGATTAGAAATGTGACCCATCCGGTTCCCAAAATCAAGTCAACGCCTGGTAACATTATTCAAAGCTGTGGAATCGACCCGAAGGCGTCGGTGGGGGCGGTGATGTCTTCATCTGCGATTCCGCAGCAAACCAAGCAGTAGATCCGGAGGCAGCTACGCCTGCAGGAGGGAGAAGGCAAGCAAGCTGCAGCGCCGTACGTCACGCCCCTCCCAGATCTCGGGATCCGCTTCGTTGTGTGGGTGCCACGACAAGCTTGCTTCGGATCCAACTTGTCGTCATCCTGCTCCAAGGCAAGCTTGCTTCGGATACAAGTCGCCGCTGCCATGGCACAACTGCCATGACCCCTGCTCGGATCTCGCCAGCGGATCCCTGCTCCCGGTTCCCCGATGGACGCTGCTTCCCGGCCCGCGGTGGTCATCGACAACGGCACCGGGTACGCGTTTGATGTGCTGGTGTTGGATTTCTTTCCGGTGCTTTGTGATTCCACGGTTGTGATTTTGTGAACTCAGAGTTGAAAACGTTGAAAGCTATAATCAATTATGTCAAATGTAGATGCGTCATTGGGTTAGAGTAAAGATAAAGAATCTGCAAAGTGATTTCTTTCGTCTATGATAAATCGATTGCAATAGAAGCACAAAGCTAGAAAAAGACATACCAATGTTCTTCACGATGACAATATGAATCATGTGCTCATGGTTCTTTTTTTTCCTTCAATTATACAGAAAAGCTGCGAAATTGATTTGAAGGTTTGTTGGGAAGTTGAGCTTAGAGTTGAAATTTTCGGAAGTTTTGTGTCAAACGTAGATGCATTTTAGGGCTAGAAAGAGATGTAGAGTTCGCTATGTGGTCACTTTCTTCCCTGATGAATCAATTGCAATAGAAGAAGCTACAGAATACATTTCCTTGTTATTGTTATGCTAGAGTGGGATGTTAAATTGACTCCTAGAGTTTGGCCTGAAACCCTATCAGCAGCAATATTGAAGCCTAAAGTTGAAACTGCTTAATCCAGCAACCTAAGAATTTAGTCAGAATCTCAAGCTAAATATCAGACCTGTTTGACTAATAGACCAGTGAATATATAGCATTATAGCCTTCTATTTTTCACCTGTGACCCTGACTATTAACTAGCTACAAGCATGATGAATATGTTATCATGAGATTAGCACCTTATAGGGATTGACATTATGGTTGTTTAAAGGTCTGCTAACTTGATTATTCAATGTCTTGATGGATAAGGTATTCTTGCGACACAGTACTGCTCTTCTAAGGACTTTGGTATCATATTGATAAGTTGTTTGTGATTAGTAAGGGTTTGTGCATTTTACACAAGGCCAATGAAATCATATGCTTTGGATGCTCATATGTTTTGAGCAAAGTTAAGAGTACAACAAAGACTCAGAACACTGCAACAGAAACTATCTTCTTACTGCCTTCTAATGGTTCGACGAGCCAGCTAACACTGTAGAAATAGGAGACAAATTCATATTCAAGTTGATCAGACTAAATAAAATATCATCTTTCTTTAAGCCTTAATGATTTGAACATACTTGTGTCCCAGAGCGGACTTTTGGCTCTCATCATCTCTTTGAACAATGCAAAACCAACTCTAAAAGCTTTGAAATTTTAGCTTTCAAGGTGTTTCTTTCTTTCTATCTTTCTATTGTTTAGCTGGGTTGCAGGTGGCTTGACCTAATACCAAACTAAACCATATGGTAAATGGTGTTCTTATGGGTCAGTGTGAACCCACTATGATTGATGTGTGTGATATCTAAAATGTGAACAGACAAACTAAAATTTGGTGATTAAAATCTCACTAGATGGATCTTCACGTGAAATATTTATGACTCTGAGGGGAATGCCATCTTCATGCTCATCTACTCAGACTTACTGTTAGTAGTTATATTTTTATGAGGTGAGCTACCTATTATTGTTATTTTACTTTCTTCACTGGCCCAAATGTTTTATGCTTAGGTATACCAAGATGGGATATGCTGGCAATGTTGAACCTTGCTTCATCATACCTACTGTAGTTGCTGTCAATGAGTCTTTTTCAAATCAATCAAGGAGCTCTGCTAAGGGAAATTGGCTAGCACAGCATAATGCAAGTGTAATGGCCGATCTTGATTTTTTAATTGGGGAAGAAGCTTTAATGCGTTCTCGGTTTAGTACGACATACAATCTTAGTTACCCAATTCGGAATGGTCAGGTGAACACATCATTAAGAAGTAGCATTCATGTTTATGTACTCCCATAGTTGCCTTAGGTTTATAATGCCCTTTTACAGGTGGAGAATTGGGATGCAATGGAAAGATTTTGGCAACAATGTATCTTCAATTACTTGCGCTGTGACCCAGAAGATCATTATTTTCTTCTAACTGAGAGCCCACTTACTGCCCCTGAGAACCGTGAATATACTGGAGAAATCATGTTTGAGACGTTTAATGTTCCTGGATTGTATATAGCTGTTCAACCTGTCCTTGCCCTTGCTGCTGGATACACTACTTCAAAGGTTATATCTAATCTACATGTCATGCTTGATTGTTGAAAATTATATATATTATCTTATTAATGCTCTTGAAGTGCTCATTGTACAAGGTACCATTCAAATTCAGTTTCTCATCTCCAATTTAGGAACTAATGATATCAAAATTTGCTAATATGTATATAATTTTCTGGTTATCAATAACTTCATGAAGCAAGTTTTCATGTTGCGGTTCTCAGTGCACATCGTATAAGTAGTTTTCTGAGATCAGGGCATGATACATAGACATGAGGAACATGCACTTGTTTATGCTTGTATGTGCTATTCAGGTTCATTGGACCTGTGTCCACAGGCACGGAGGACATTATACTCTGCAGTTCACACCCGTTTCCTTTTCTTTTATTAGCTTGCGTTTGGTCGACGAAATATAAGTGCTGGTTAGCATGGACTATTGGCACTTGTCATATAGATGTTCTAACTCCTAAGAACAGTTGCTTGCCTTTTTGAGCTGATATTGTGTTAATAAGATATATGCAGAGTTGCATGGTTGCATACACTTAATTCTCTGAAAATCCCCAACATTAAGAGCCTCATGCATTGTGTTGCACTTTGTTACTGTTCATGGTATATTTGTGCATTTTGTTAGTTCAAAACATGTCTGGTTAGTGATATGATGGTTCGTCTATTTATTTTCCAAAATTTGCAAATTCTTCCCTTAGAGATGGAACTTGTCCACTGTAAAAACTATTATTCTTCCATTTTCAAGAACCTTCTCAATTGTTTAGGCATATGCAAATGCTGCTTTATTGGTTGGATGAATTAAAATTTGACTATAAATCTTCCTTTGCTGTCATGTGTTTCATGTCTGCCTAACTTTCAAAGAAATTAGTAGTGAAGATAGAGAACCTACATTGTAGCGCCACTAATGAGTGCTGTTGTGAGGGATCTAATTGAATGTTTACAGTTGGATAAGATTACTGCAACTATGGGTGCCATGCTGGGAGAAACACCAACAAAGATCGAAGAAGAAGACTATACATATTAAATCTAGCATATCAATTAGCCTGCTTCTTGAGCATTACAATAAAAGGATATTTTATATATTACTGGATTAGAAGCATGAAGTTTCTTCTGGAACTCAACCGTTCATCTTTCTAAATGAACCAATTATTAACTCAACCAAGATATAGGTGATTACTCTAGCATCTTTCTTTGTAGATTCTTAATGAAGCTTATGATAAATGTAGCTGGTCATCTGTATCTGGACCATTTTTCAACATCTTATCCTTTTTCTAACTTTCGTTTTGACTAGTGATGGATCTAATAAGTTTATTTGTGGTATGATGCTGGTTTTTCTCACAGAACTCACTTGTCTTGTAGCAAATTTTGGGTTGACCAATACAGCATTACTCTTATTCATTTTAGGTTGACCTGCGATTTTTCAGTGTGAAATGACAGGGGTTGTTGTTGATGTTGGAGATGGTGCTACTCATGTAGTTCCAGTTGCTGATGGTTATGTGATAGGAAGTAGCATCAAATCAATTCCTATTGCAGGCAAGGATGTTACTCAATTTATTCAGCAGCTTATGAAGGTAGAAGGCTCCCAGTTTAAACTTTTCTTCCCCTTTATATTACATCGATTTTGGTTGATCAAACAAATGAAACCTACTTCCAGTCATCACATGCAACTAATTCCATCAAAATCTTTTTATCACCCTTAAAATATCAAAGAAAAGATTTGATTTGATTTATTCTCATCCTAGTCATATATTGAAATCAAGTGAAACACTCTCATTCTCGTCAATTCGTATGTATTGAGAAAAAATGTTGAAGTTACATGCCCTAATTTGTTTACTACCTGTCTGTAATATGGCAATGCTTGGTTTACCTTGCCATCCTTTTTATTTTAAGCTTTACAGAGTTACTTCCTTGGTTCACATTACATCCATTCTATTTTAAGCTAGATAGAAAATTTTGACAGAGTTACTTCTACACAAAATAGCCAATTATGTCAAAATGATTTTAATCTGAATGCTCACTACCACAGAAGGCATTCAGATTGTTGAGAAACAGTTTCGAGAAGTACCTCAATCTCAATGTTAAGAGTCAGTATCGTTTTGGTGCCCACACCACAGAAGGCATAAAATACGATACAATTATGAGCATCAGGGAAGTGAACAGTATAAACTGCAATGTCTCTTAAAAAATTAGAACTCTGGTACATGAATCAATCCCATATGCTGACTTTAGAATAAGTGACTGAGGTATGTCCAGTGAAGTTAAATGATATCTGGAGGTGAAATAATAGAACAATGATAGGTAATACAAATGGAGTAACAATGATTAATTGTTCTAATCTTAACAATTTCCATTCTGTTGTTCTTGATGATACTATAATCATGTTTGGTTGGTTAACTTACCATGGAATTGGGTTTATATTTCTTTCAAAATGCCACAATCTCACCAACATTTATTTATCTAATTTATTGTTGAAATAAACATCACAGAAAAGTAAAATTGTTTTGTCAGCATATTCTTGTTTCTTCCCGATGTTGCTTGGTCAAAGATGCTCTTGCTGGTCTTCAAAACTTATCACACCCTCCTCTTCTAAAGCAGGCTTCTTTTATGTAATGTTATACCCCATGATAACTTAGAATGCCAAATTCTTCTGATGGTTTTTCGGGGTCTTTTGTGCTTTATAGTTTTTTTTTGTTCATATTTACTAATCTCTCTGCTGTGAGGCTTAATCAATTTCTTTCATTGACAAGTTTCACATTCAACTGACTTTGTCGATTTTAATCCAAATTTTCTTGTTAATAGCCTTGGGAAATGCTTAATAAGATTGTGAAGTGAAATGCATGTGTGAAGATGATGTCAAAAACAATGCCTAAGCATTATTTTCTTGAGTTATCTTCAGCCATTAATTACCGGAGACGAGATGAGAGAATGAGGGGTGCCTACTGACCTTGTAAGCTTGTGAGACATTTCACGGCTCTTATTCCCTGGTTATCTTCCTTCTCAAGGCTTGAAAATGTATCTATTATGAGAACAGGAACTAGTTTATCATTTAATGTGAATTGTTATAGGAAGGAGAGTGGATGAGAATCTTAAAGGGATGATAAAATTAAAAGTTTTTTTAATATGCAGCATCCTCTCAAATATAAAAAAAGAAGTAGGTTGATCATTGCTTTTGCCCTGATTCATTTTCATTTTCTCTGCAAATATTATACGAAGTTATATGCCAGTTTGTAGCTGGTCTGCACCGGTCTGGCCAACGACCAGTACAAGTTTGGTACCTTAAATTATAATCCTTGATACTAAAATTTTTGCCAAGCATTTAATCTAGTTCAAGATGCTCTGTCATTTTAGGCAGCTAAAACCCTTAATGTATCTTATTCCAGCAATTTAGTTAGTTTATAGTCTAGAGCTTTTTCTCCTCTATACATTAAAAATGTTAGCATTCATGCTCTGGTTCTGTTGATTAGGCATCTGAATTTATATTCTTTTTTACATATCAATGCATGATATGTCAATGTTTCCATTTTAGCAAGCTATTTTTAGAATGAACTATCTTGGTTGTAATTAATTTTTTAGGATCTGATAATCATGTCGTTTCTTGTTTCAGTGAATTGCATTGGTATTTAATCTTCTATTATATATTTGTTATAAGTATTTCTACCATTCACACAGGAAAGAGGAGAACATGTACCACCTGAAGACTCTTTGGAAGTAGCAAGAAAGGTCAAAGAAATGTATTGCTACACATGCTCAGACATTGTAAAGGTAATTAATGTTGTGACATGTTTCTGTGGAAACATAGATAACATATTTCTACTGTCTCATTTCTCTTCCTGGATGGTGCATGATTTTAACTTTTCTGTATATGGTTTTAGTTACTGAACCAGCATTGGTTCAAGGTATCACATTAAATTTCACCAACTACTTTTTGTGTCTTAATGTTATTACCGAAATTTAACTTGTGACATATGTATATAGCTCTTGGAGATCAGTATGTCAGTGTCATTATAATGATGTCTGGAAACATATGTATATTGGTGGCAGAGCTTAAAGCATGACAGGTGTTAAGCCTTTAAATTGACATCAAATGAAACCATGAAACCTATCGTCACAACTGTCAGCGAACCACTGATCATTCTTATACTTGAAGTTTTTAGTTTTGTACTTTTCCACTTAAAATTAAACATTGCAAGCAGTTACATCTTAAGCTTGTTTCCAACTATAATTGCAAATCCTGTTCCATCTATGATATATATGATAACAGAGCTGAAATTCATTTATTGGTCTTGTATAATAACTAGATTACCCCCAGTGGCAAATGGCTGATACTGTCTTACATTCATATGTGTAGGATTCTTTGGTTATATGCAACTGATAAAGATGTTCTACACTTCTTAAAGCCAAATTGCAGGTTCAGGATTTTTCAATGTACCCTGCATCAGTATTCATGGCATTGTGTGGTATTATTTAGTGGTGACAATATTAACATTATATATGGTGCTGCAGCAGGCCATTTGAGGATTGTAACAGAAAGACAAGGAAATGGAAAGAAAAAAAATTGAGATGAAGGTTTTTCATGTGGCAACCCTAGATGAACCCATTGGGTATTAGTTCTTGTGAATAGGTCAATTCACCTAATATCTTGGATAGAAGGGCTCAAAATGTTTGATCCCAAGTTACTAATAGCGAAGCCTGTCAAGCATTATCGAACAATCTGACCATGTGAGACTATTTGGGTCATTACAAACACAAGTGACTAACAACAACTAAGGTTATTTTGTCTTCATTTTAATATAAGATAGGATACTGCAGTCAAAATTCTGTAGTGTGTACTTTGCATAAAATGATGATGAAAGTTCTTTGATAAATATTTGGTCCCATAACATGGCACCTATTCTGTAAGCTATCTTGTTGCATACATCTGAAAACCATAATGCATTTGTTGGGAAATAGCGAATATATGCTGACATGCTAAATTTTCGTGATATATATATATTAGCAAGGTCCGCCAAACCGTACCGTACCGGAGTTTCGACCCGGGCTCGGTACGGTACGGTACGGGTGTACCGACCGGTATACCGAGGTGTACCGAGCGGTACACCTGATTTTACCGATTTATCCCTCCAAAATACCTGAAAATTAGAAAAAAAAGTTAGGATAGGGTTTTCAAGTTACAAATAAATATAGTAATAGTATAAGTTTAGCAAAATCAATGTAAATTAGGTAAAGATAGTATCACATATCTTTTTCAGGCTTTGAGGTAGTCTTGTTCGAGGTTCGTATTTCAGTCCGTTATAGATTGAAGTATCTACAGAAAAATTAGTTGAATTGTTAGAAATTTCGACCGTTACCGCCCGATTTTGCCCCGTATCGCTCGATACGAGGGTTTTTGGGGTGTACCGCCCGGTAGCGGGCGGTCCGCGTACCGGTATCCTGTCGGACCGGTACGTACCGCCCGGTACGGGCGGTACACATCGGTATTGCCGACCTTGTATATTAGATGTATTTTTTCATGAAACTGTTGCATACCTTATTTGTTAGCCTTTGTATATCTGTGTCTCAGTGTCATAGTTTTTGAGTTGCTGTTTCCTTAACTTCTTTTGACTAAATGATCTATAATCTAAGTCCAAACATCTTGTTTAACTTTATGGTTTTACTAATAATTGGATTATAAAATATTTATCTCAGGTAGATATTTGTCATCTATGTCCAAGTGTTCTGTCAATTTTATATAATTTTAATATTAGAAAAAAATTGTGAGTTTTTTAATCATTTAAGATGAAATATACTCATGAAGCATGACAAAATAATTGTTGCTGTGTGAAAAATCTCAACTGGTATGGTAGAGCCTGAAACCATGGTTTTGAGTAGTAAGGATTTTGTATAAAGAAGAACATCATCAAAACGGTTGCTACATGGAGATTCCTATTCAATAGTAACACATATGTTGCGAAAAAACTACACAATAATCTTTAGTGATAAGAATTATTATTATTAGCTTTTTTCTTGTTATTAGCTGATAATTATGTTGTATTTTCTCAGGAGTTCAATAAACATGACAGGTTGCCTGGCAAGTACACTAAGCAATGGACTGGAGTTAAACCAAAGACTGGGGCATCATATACCTGTGACATTGGATATGAGCGCTTTCTTGGTCCTGAGGTACGCATTTCAATTTAACTATTTTAATCAGTCCAAGATTGTACTTCTTTTATGAAGTAATTTCTGTCACATACAAGTGTCAAGAATGCAAAGTACCATTTTATTTTTTTGAAAATAAATAAATCAGTATGGTTCATCTTGCAAACACATTTGTTTTTAGGCTGGTGTAGGTTAGTCTTCTGTGTGTGTGTGTGTGTGTGTACTTTAGAAAGGAAACATGATGAAATTCAAGGAGAAAAGATCACTAATGGCTATTGTTCAATATATATCTTTGTAAGACTAGTTGTGTCAGATTGTTGCATGCAATTTATAGTTTACAAAATGATTGTGTGACTGCATGTGTTTGCACTGTTTGTGTATTAATGAATAGCTATCTTACTTGTATGATAGCCTTTTACATCCTATTATTCTTCCTCTTTTGTTGGAATCAGAAAGAGTTTTGAGCAAGTACTCTTGACCAAAAATAGAATATGAGAATAGGGGGATGCATTTTAGCAGCTTCTCAAACACCAGAATCAGGGACAAATGATAGTGGACATTTACACTCAAGTATGATGAATAAGAAAATGATTAGGAACTTTGAAATTTGATCAGAATCGGTTTGGCAATCATGACAAAGCACCTTCTCAAACACCAGAATCATTTTTGCTACAAATGATAAGTACCATTTATCATGTTTTCTTGACAGCTTAGCTACCATATGATTGTAATATAGCATCTGTTTTGGCTTCCGTTGGAAGTTATTATGTCCAAGAATTGGAGGCTATGCTGTTGATATTGATCAAACCTCTCTTCATCAAATTATTCTCTATTTTCATAAATTATACCCTGTCACCGTTTCTACCATGAGTGCCTGCTACTTGTTTTTGTCAGCCTTTCCATTGATAAAGTGCAGGTATGAGATTGTTGATGTGCAAATTCCAAATTGATGGCATATTCTTTCAAATGATGATTTAATGAGAAAATCTTCACCACTACACATTGACCATAAAAAATTATGCTTATTAGCTATTTTCCTTTTATTACCCTGTTCTGAATATTTATGACACGCTGTTTAGCAGAAACATGGATCTTCCATGATATCTATATAAGAGTTAGGAGAACACTGTTAAAGCATTATGGTTTTCAGATCGCTCTCAGGTTGAAGAAATTGGCAGCATAGAAAATCATTCAAATTTCAGTCGAGGAATTCCAAATGGACAAAGAAATTGTGTTTTCAGCATAGCTTATGCTTTTAAGCTTATTAGCGATGACATTATGTCATAATGCTTGACACTTAGTTCTTGCAGTATAATCGGATGCCGGGTCCTTAGAACAAGCTCATAACAGAGTCCTAGTAATTGGACGCAAGGTATGCAATTTCGAATAATACCACCCGGTACGAGCGGTATGATCCGGTCCGTCAGCTGACTGGTACACGGACTGCCCATTACCAGACGGAACGGAATATATATATATATTAATATATATAAATATTTATATATATATATTTTTATAAAAGGCGACGTCACACTGTGTGGGAGAAGGAAAAGGCGACGTCGCCTTTTATAAAAATATTATCTATATAAATAT